>JAIPRM010000214.1:26701-70314 GCA_025469315.1 Stegophylla sp. TES_Ste_2020 | reverse complement strand
TTAAAACATACCTAATAAGCAGACATAAATTATACCTATTAAATGATTATAGAATAACATATGTAACATTTAAATTTATTCAAGTTAGGTACACTATGAATACGAATCAGTCAATGAATAAAAAGCCGGACATACTTCGCGCGATGGGTGTACTTCGCACGACGGGTGGTATTCTCTTGACGGGCGTATTAAATTTTAAAGAAACGATAAATTATTTCTTCAGTAAAACGATTCTGAATGAAGGAAGTTAATAATATAAGAAAAAATAAAATTTTCGAAAAATGTCCAAAATTTTTTTTCACATTTTCAAAATTTTCTTGCGCCTAAATCTTTTTTATAGGATTTTCTATCTATGTTTAAATTTTCATAAAATTCGGATCAAAAAATGGTGGTTTCCGAGTCGTTTTTGTCAAATTTTGGGTAGTTTTTTCCAAAAAAAATATTGAAGAATTGAGAAATTCAAAAAATGACCTCTTTAAAGTACAATTTAGAGGCAAATCCAGTTTCAAAAAGTTATTGATCGAAACTTTTGGACAAGTATTTCTATACAATAAGTTGTACACAGAAAAAAAAAATAAAGGGAAAAAAAATAAAAAAAATAAATAAATAAATAAACATCATTGTAAAAACACTAGCTTCTTCACTTCACTCAGAATCTAAATATTGTAATCATTGTTATTTAAATAAGGGTTTAAAATAGTTATGTAATAAAAGTATTATTATAATTATTTTTAAATGCATAATAAAAAAAAATAATGCAAATAAAATCCATAGTAAATAATAATGAATAAGACTAGGATAGTATAGATAGGATTTTGAATTTCTGATTCTGAGCGGAGCGAAGAATCACAGTGATGTTTATTATTATTTTTATTTTCTATGAACACTTTTTTGTATAGAAATACTTTTTTAGTTTTAAGATTATATTTAAACATTTTTAACTTATTTTTGCTTTATTTTTCTTTGAAGTTCGAAAAACAATTATTTTAAATCGTACTTATAATATACACTTAAATTAAAATAATATAGTTATATATTTTTATAAAATTATCTATAATACAAAATATTAAACGTTTATAAATATTTGTTGGGCTATTGATCGATAATTAAACAATAATATTTGATACCCTGAGTTATTTAAATTTAATAAATGAAAGTGATGTGATTCTTTTTTAACATTTTAGGATGTTTTTTTTTTATTCGTAGGACTTATTTTGCTCGTTGTTTCATATTTTTTTGGCCATTAAAGTTCTCGTCCCAATTAGAAATAATTCATTGTATTTTTTAATTTATTTAGAAAACACATTTTAAGCAGAATTTTAGACACCATCAATAAATAACCAAAATAAATATCAAAATAGGCCTCTTAATTTTCAGCTGATCGTTTTGGACGATTGATATTGACTGCAATTAATTTTTATTTATAAATTTTTCAATATAATTAGGTGGGAGAAACAAAATATTGACCAATTTACAGGAGGTCCGAATTAATTTAACAAAATTTAAGTAAAAAAACTATTATTAGCTATTATAATAATTTTGTTCTAGACTGTAGTATTGTTAATATCACGTTTTACTAAATTATTTTGGTATCTTTAATTGGTTAGTTTATTTGTAATAAATGTGTAGAATGTAGAGATATATCGTTATCAAAATTCAACAAGTTTGTGAATTAATCATAGTCCATAGACATAATATTAAGAAATGGAGCATCCTGCATATAATCAGTAGCCACCGGGGACTGGATGAAGTGAGAGAGTAAAAAAATGGTTGGCACACTGTAATGGTCCAAATTCTTTTCTCTCTCTCTCTCTCTCTCTCTCTCTCTCTCT
The DNA here is from genome assembly GCA_025469315.1 of Stegophylla sp. TES_Ste_2020. Taxonomy (NCBI): domain Eukaryota; kingdom Metazoa; phylum Arthropoda; class Insecta; order Hemiptera; family Aphididae; genus Stegophylla; species Stegophylla sp. TES_Ste_2020. Next base: position 68,482 of record JAIPRM010000214.1, on the reverse strand, counting down.
CTCTCTCTACTATCTCGTCCCTTTTCCCGAAATGTACTGATTAGGTGACTGAAATAGCCCAAACGCTCTCTTAAATTTGATTAAATCCATTTAATTTGGATCAAAAAAAAAGTTTTAAAGACTTTTTTGTCAAATTTTTAGGCAGTTTTTCTCAAATTCTAGAAAAATTACTAAGAATTTCGAAAAATTACCTCTTCAAAGTATCATACAGAGACAAATTCTGATTTAAAAAGTTGCTGGTCAAAACTTTTGAACAAGCATTTCTATACAAAAAGTGCTTAAAAAAAAAAAAATTTAAAAATTTAAAAAATAAACTTCGTTGTAAAACACCAGCTTTTTTGATCCACTTAAAATATCAAATTAAAGAGTATAAATATTGGTTTACTACATCCACGAGCGGAACTCCTGACCAAAATCAAGCCAACATAAAAAAGGCGCATTTCTAATAGTTTGCCAGGGGCATAAAGAAGCTTTCTACACTACTGTATTTGGTTTAAAGTGTACCCCCTTTTTTTTTTACGACTATAGCATCCTGTATATCAGGGGTGGTCAAACAGTCAATCACGGACGATTTCAGAATCGATTTGTCAAAATTTATTTTCAGTAAATTTAATCAAATATCCACATCTGAAGAAATTCGGTATCGTCGTTATACCCAATAATTATTATACAGGGTGTATCACGAAGATCTGGCAATTTGACACTGGAATTGCATTAAAATATGTCAGATCTTCGTGATACACCCTGTATACTCAATAATTATTTTCAAAAAATGTATAGAAGTCGATTAGAAAAATGTGTTCTAAATAGATCTCTGCCAAAAAAAGTTTGGCCGCTCCTGCTGTATATAGTGTTTGACACAAAAGATTGTCAGAGACTTCTAGAGATGATTCAACTCAAAAATACAACAACTACAACAAATACATTCAACTCAAAATACAACAACAGTTCTCTAACAAGTAATGTCCGAATAGTCCGTAATTTTTTTTTTTTGGAAAAAATCATTTAATTATTTTTAGTGGCCGAGGATTTTGAGGCCAAAACTGGTTTCGTATGAAAAATGTTGTATTTGAAGTGATTGATCACCTCCCGACGTTACTCTGATATTTTTCACCTATCATTCTGTATATAATCGACTCTCGTATCATTTATAACACTTATATTACTTGGGCTAGGGACTTATAGCTCTAAAAAACCTTAAAATATGCATGCATTTATGCTTTAAAAATGTACGAAATATGCTATAAAATTTACAAAATATGCGAAAATTCTAAAATAATCTCTTCAAAAACATTAATTTTATTGTAAAAACTCAAAATATTTAAAAATTGAATTGTGTAATATATTATAATACGTATTATTAATTCTTCTTATTATTATTATTAATTTTTTTTTTCTTAATCTTTATTCTTTTTAAGCTTGCATTTAAACAAATCAAATATCAAATGATATTTAATCTCTTCAATTATTCAAAGAAAAATTTTCCGATATCATGAAGACTTAAATTATACAATTGAAAAATATATGAAATATGCACTTAAAATTCAATTATAACCGAAATATGCAATTATATCCAGAAAAGAGATAAATATGCAAAATATTATGCCAATTAAAGAGAACTGCATACAACTCCTGGTGTTATGAAACGCAATTCTATATTACTAAGCTATGTTTTGAATGATTTTTGAAAAACATGTCAACTTCATGAGTTCCTAACCCAAGTCATTACTGTTAGTTGATTATTGTTTTGATTTTTGACGGTTGAAAGAGTGAAAATTAAAGATGAATAAGTGTAGAAAAATTTGCTTTCAATAATGAGTTTGAAATTAAAAATAAACGAGCCGTAGGAACCAACTTAGAGCGGAATTTTTTTTTGTATTCCACCATTAATAAGTTAGATACGATAAAACGCATATAATATTCATACGCTTACGTAAAAACGTTTTATTGTTTTATTACAGTCGATTTTCTTTGTTAAACGATACACTTCTGTAATCTTTTTTAAACCGTCGACAATATTATTCGTTTCATATTTATTATAATTTATCCAAAACAGTCGTTTCATCGCATCATGCAGTGATAATTTTTATATAAAAACATCAACACGCATTTAAACGTCCAAACTATTGTTTTGTGTTCAGATTTAGATTAAACACTGGTTTTATATAACTCTGCAAACCGACGCGCAGCGATCTAATTGTGCTAAAAAAAAAAAAACCCGACAACAGTCTGGATTCGACGAGATACGGTTTGGACAGGGTTCCCAAAATGTGTGAAACGCATAATATAATATAATAGCATAAACTAAAGTCTTGTTATTTTTTCATCCGTTAAAATAATAATTGTTTCGGAGCGCAATGTAATAATTACTCTGTACAAACAACAATAATATTATTAAAGTTATTATATACGCGGCTATTAATTTCACCGCCGCGCCGCACTAAATTTAATCCGTTTTCGGTGACGTTTCTATTATTACGACGCAGACGATGGTGAGATTGTATAACATTTTTTGAGAAGCCCTAGTTTACGACCTTGAGCCGGGTACTGGGCAGACATAAATGGTGGAGAAAAGACAGAAAACCAGACGACTGGTCCACGCAGCAGCATAGCATGGAGTATAATATTATTATTAAGTTCCATTCGCCCGGCCATTAGTGTAAGTCGTAAATATACAATATACATAATATCGCGTATTATACATATTATTATAATGGCGGTGCACGCGGTGTGGGTTGCTAAAAATCAATAGTGTATTGGCATGATATTATTATATTGGTAGTTTAACGGTTTCTCTTTCGTTTAAGCGTTTATTATTAATTATTATTATTATTATTCACTGATATTTGGCCAAAAGGCGATTATATTTTTACTCGTTTATTCATGATTATGCGCCAGGTAATTATCTAGGGTGAAATAAACTATTATAATAATATTATGGCTTAAAAAAAACTATAGAACCTAAATTTATTATAATCGAAGTTTTAGTTGTGGGAGATGATATAGGTAGTCAAGTGGGCTAATTAAGAAATGTTTATTATAACTAGAGATAGAATGTCGATGACCTAAAAAAGTACCAAAAATGACCCCAAAAAAATGCTTTAATGACTTAAAAATTGTAAAAACAACCTAAAAAAAAAAAATTACTTAAAATACAAATTGAAAAATATGTAATTGCAAGTGTTCAAACGTATTTAAATTGAGTAAGAAAATTAAAAAATCGACGAGAACATCGAACTTAATGTCATTATATTATTGACAAAGAGATTATCGGGTTGATAGAATACAATTTATAAATATAATATTCGATAAACGTGTACATCGAGGTATATTTTGTAAAAGCAAATGTTGTATGAGTTGTATGATACAGTGTGAGCACCTAGTATTTACCAATGAAGTATATGTAATTATAACGAAAACTCTTCAATAATTTTCATAAAAATATTTTTAAAAATGTAAAATCGTTTCTGAAAGTCTTAATTTTATTAGAAAAATGACCGACAATTTACAAAAACTTCAAAAAAAATTTGACTTGTAAAATGAAATAATGACGTTAAAAACTAAAAACAATGCATTTATAACCAAAACGCCTAAAAATGCAAAAAAGAATGCAAAATTAAATTTTCATATTCTAAATCAAGGAGGCATTAAATGAATTTTTAGCTAGGAGAGCATTGCATAGGGTTAAAGGAAAAAAAATGCATTTGTCATTAACATCCTATCTCTAATTATAACATGTAAAATACGATTGTGTAGATCGGAAATAATATAATTGAAGATTTACTCATTATATATTATATACGTGGATTGTGGGTACTAGGTATTCGCATTCAAATTGTACACTGTACAGGGCGATTTTTTTAAACATACTCAGTACACACTCATTGGAGCACCCTAAGAAAATTTGTTATGGAGGAGATATCAAACACTAGAAAACACATTATGGTAAAACTGTATGCTATAATAAAACTAAATAAAATTTTTTTTGTAAGTCGAAAACAATGCGGTAAATACACAGTCTTGCTCATGTTTCCAAACTATCATTGTAGCTCACCTCATTTTCAATAACTCTATTATATAGGGTGTCACACAAGTACTACCCATTGCGATAAATTGTCTCTTAAGATAATGATGATAGTCAAATCCTCTCTTAGTTTTTTTTTTTTTTTTAACTTACAAGAAAAACTACAAATATTTAAATTGAATTTAATGTAACGTTTGGTATAAAGATGATAAAATTATTTTTTATTATATAATTTTCAAAAAATTTTATGTCAGCCATTTTATAAACTTTATTTTTCTAAAAAATTTAACGTTTTAATATTTTTGTTCTATTAATTTCATGATTTTTAACAATCCAGAAAAATAAAGCAACAAATCATCAAATAAGTCTATCAGAAAACGAGACAACATCTGACAGTCAGTAATTATAGACTATGATATCTTATAAATTACTTAATTTTTTGTAAACTAAATAATTCATTTCTTCGATAAAACAATTCTGAGCAAAAAAAAAAAATCGATAACAAAAATAACTAAAATCGAATTCATAAAAATCTAGTATGCGGCATAATTTACCATTTTTACCCAATTTTTCAGTAAATTTTCTTTATGCTTGGGAAAAAATAATGAGAATTTTGGAAAATTACCTTTTTAAAGAACCATGTGAACAAAATTTTCTACCAGAAATCTATGTTACTCGTATTGATCCAAGCACTTTCGAGTAGGTAGAAAAAGTGTTTCCATAAAAAAAAAAAAGATTGATAAATAAGTATCATTGCAAAATAACTAGGATTTTTGTTTTACTTTGAATTTAAAATCGAAATCATTTCCCAGAAAATGTAGTTTTGTTAGCGTTTTTAATTGCGCATTTTAAAATATAAATTTATGCATTCTTTGTTATTAATGTGGAGATTATGCTTTATAAATCACCCTGTACTAAGGAAGCTTAAATGTTTATTATCCGACTAGGAACCATTAGCTTTTTCTTTCTAATCTCGTTTTTGAACATTAGCATAAAAACTATGAATAATGGAAAGATACATTTTCCCTTAGCATTTAAAAAAAAATAGATATGAGACATAGTGGAAATTCGTTTTGAAGCAAGGATAATTTTTAGCCTGCATATACTTATATTTCAATTATTCAATTATAAGAATATAAATAGGTAATATATATATACATGTAATAAAAATACTACAATAAATTTATCATATTCAAATAATTTCTGAATCGAATTAAATTACATAGATTATTAAACGTTTATTCATTTTTCTAATACTCAGTATCTCATGTGAAATAAATAATTTGTCAGTGTATTTTACATGATACAAGTCTATACAAAGTATATATAGTTATGTATAACATATATAAATATTGTACATCGTTCCCTTCAGAAATATTTTCATGAGTTCCAATGAGTCAAATAGCCCAAGATTTCTTAATGTTTGATAAGCATCAATTGCATGAATGAAAAAATATCATAATTTGGACTGGTGTAATTAGGAGACAGTTATTTTTAAACGATTAAATACGTAAACACTACTATGTGTAATATGACGTATCTTGTCAAGCAATGGACCTTCGTCGAGACTTGTGACGTGACGATTGATACGTTAGTCTATTCAGTATCTGTACAGAGTGTATCTTGGTAAATTTTCACATTTAAATGTAGTTTCAATAACAAAAGTTTAATCAACAAATACACTCTGTATATGCCCTGAATCTGTTTTTTTAAATTTAATGAGCTTTTTTCAATTTCATGTTATTTATTTACATTGTGTAAGCAACGAGAAGAAAACGAAAAGGAAAATATTTTTTGTTCGTTTATGTGTTCAATGTTTACACAGTAGTTTTCTTATGTTTTTCGATCAAGTAACGAAAACAACAGATAAAGTTGACAATGTTTGTTCTTGCAAATGTATTAACATTTGTATAACATCACAATTGAATTTCTCTATTAATATTTTTTTTTATTTTTTTTTTTTGTGATTCAATTTAAAAGAAAACAAATAAAAGCAAAATCTTTATAGCATATTTTAAATTGTATTTTACATTTTATAGTTAAGTTATTTTTATTAAAAAAATAAACGTATGTAATTCAATCGATTCTTGAACAGATATTTGTAGGTATTGGTTTCCGTACCGGTGATTACAGCTTAAACAAGTTGTCTAGCATCACTTATAATGTTACACCGATGTAAAATAAAGCTCAGTAGCTTACTGTAAATAATATTATGGTAGTAAGATATAGTTTAGCTATATACGGCAAAAAATTGGACAATTTGAAGAACTCACTGCGCATGACTCAATTGATAGCTTAAAGTACAGCTTTTTGTGTATACAATGAGTCATAAGATACGAATAACGCACATTTCGATTTCCCGATGGACCATTGTTATATGTGTGTAATATACACATACAATTATAATTTTATGTATACATAAATACACATAAAATAACAATTTTTTAGTATTTTTACTCAATTTTTGTGGTCCCAATCGAATATAAATTTAAATAATAACCCAATATGTATGCGGTTATATTGATTGATAGTAATAAATAGGGCTAAGATTTTAATGACCTAAAAAACCCCAAAAAATAACCTAAAAATGACTTTCTTGTCTATACTTTACTTATCTTTGCTTAACTTTATTTTACTTTACTATATACTTTCCTTAATTTTACTTTACTTCACTTTACACTCCTTTACTTTACTTTTCGTTAATTTTTTTTTACCTAATAAATAAAGAAAATGATAAAAACTGGACATACTTCGCACCACGGGGGTTCTCTACACTTCAGGTGGGATGCTCTTGGTGGGTATATTATATTTTAAAGAAACGATAAATAATTTGTTCAATAAAATGAGTCTGAGAAAAATTTCAATTAGTATACAATAATAATAATTGTGGATAAGGTTATATTTAACAAATGTTATGTAATAATGTTGGGTACTCGATAATTGAGTAGGAGTGTGTGAGAGTGTATGTTTGTGTGTTTGTCTGATAATTAATTTATTCATAAAGCCAATATTTGTGTTAAATTTACCCCGTATACAAAAATACGTGAGAAGTATTTTACCGAAAGAAAATTTCTACTGGAATAAGAACCAATTTTTATAGGTTTAAATTAAAAATAAATAAAAACAAATCAACATTTTACGTGAAAATGACTAATTTTATGCTAATTTTAACTTTAAACGGCTATAAAATGACATTTACATTTGTTCAAACTATATTCTGCGCCACGAGAGACCGAAACTGGAACGTGTAAATTTTCGCGCATGCTCCATCATAATATCAAACTGTAACAACACAAGCGCTGTACAAATGTTAGCCAGAGTGATTGAAATTCATAAAGCATTAGTGTGATGACGTGACGTTGTATATTATGCACTTCAAATTTAAATTATATATTTTATGCCTAAATATGAGCATCATCAAGGCTCGATAATTAAATAAATAAAAAATAATTCATTTTATTGTTGAATATTATAAAATTATTATATACACTGAATAGCATGTAACTATTTATTTATCAATGTGTAAACACGAATCACTCCGTAATCACAAAAATCGCCATAGTCTATAAATAATAAAAACATTTATGTTAGGGAAAAATAGGGTGACGTATCTAAATTACCGGTAAGCTCCACACGGTTATCAGTGTCCCTGTGTTTAACTAGATCCCCAAAGGGGCAGTTAGTTCCCTGGTTAACTAAATCCTCTAAAGTCATCTAGATCTGTGGTAATAATTACTACAGATGACACAATTATTGTGGTAATCAGAATGATAGCGTTAGTGTTATTTTTTAAACGAATATTAAATGTTTTATTAGTTTTATTAGTTCGTCGGGTGTTTAGTCGACTCCGCTTCACTCCGCACATCAAAAATATCCCTCTGTTTGCTGCAACGTGGGGAGACATTTCGGCTTGATAATCGACTTGTTGTGCAAAGTGGTTTATTATTTTATTACTGTGGGAGACAACTAGATCCCACACAGTGATCAACTAGTTCCCTGTGGGCGTTTAGATCCTCTGTCAACTATAACCTCAAAGTGTCATTAAGATCTTGGTGATCCAGATAACCGGGGATCTAAGTGGCTGTTCACCAAAATATAGTTCCGCGATAACGAATTATATGGGCAACGGAGTGGTGGTCTCTCCTGGCGCGAAGTATATCGTATCTTTAATAGCGTCGAAAAATACATAAGATAAGCGAAAAACACTACACCTACCTGTTGGTGTGGTCGTTATTTGGAAATACACGATAAAAATATGTCTGTACTTTCTATGATTTTTTTTTTCAATTAAACCCTTCTAAAATGTTTAATTATTTGTCCGTAAGAAATTTTATTGCACCAAAATATTCACAATGAAATTCTTCACCCAGGTACCAAGTTTCAAAAATATCGATCGTACCAATTTTCTTTTATGTACATTAAATTAAAGGGTGTAATTTTAGGTGAAACTAACGAATTTCATCAAAATTCTAAATTCAAACGGTTATATGGAAAAAGTTGACTTCTGATTTTTGAGATTTTTTCAGATCAATTAGACATATGTGTGAGTAAGATCATATTACATTTTCAAGTCTTTATATCAAGAATTAAAACATTTATTATATAAAAACCAACAAAAAACGAACATTTTTCAATATTTTCAAAATGCTATACTTTACTCAACATTTATCTAATGTTTTTGAAATTTTTTTGAAGTATTTTCATAAGAATTTATGGTAGTTGCTGAAAGTTTCAAGTTTCTAGCTACATAATTTTTTAAGTTATGTTAAAAAACAATTTTCGATTTTACAAAAATTCCGGTAACAGAATATTTTGACGGTTTTTGTCAACTTTTTGTCAGATTATCTGTGTTTTTGGAAAAAGTATTGAGATATATTTGAAAAATGACCTCTCAAAAGTACCATCTAGGGTTATAAAGTTACTGATCGAAACTTTTGGACCAGTTTTTACGGAGGAAGAAGAAAAAAAAATAAAAATAAACATCATTGTAAAAACATAATCTTCTTCACTTCGTTCAGAATCTAAACGGATTCTTTTAGTTACTGATATCCAAGTGTTCGATATTACTATTAAACTTTTTACCTTGTAGCCTGTATAGGTAGTCAGGTACACACTACACATGATAATAAAACTGAAAATGACCCCTGTGAAAACAAATGATAATCCATACGATTTCAATATTCTGCTAATTTAGCAGTTGTAAGTTGGCTACATTTAATATTGTTGAAAAACGTACTCATATTAGATTCTGAATGAAGTGAAGAAGCTAGTGTTTTTTCAATGATGTTTATTTTTTTTTTTTCATTTTTTTTTTCTGTGTACAACTTTTCGTTTGGAAATATTTGTCCAAAAGTTTCGATCAATAACTTTTTGAAACTGGATTTGCCTCTAAATTGTACTTTAAAGAGGTCATTTTTTGAATTTCTCAATTCTTCAATTTTTTTTTTGGAAAAAGTACTCAAAATTTGACAAAAACGACACGAAAACCATCATTTTTTGATCCGAACTATATGAAATTTAAACATAGATAGAAAATAATATAAGAAAAATTTTGGCACAAGAAAATTTTGAAAATGTGAAAAAAAAATTTTGGATATTTTTCTAACATTTTTTTTCTCATTTATTTTTTATATTATTAACTTTCCTCGTTCAGAATCGTTTTAAATTTTGAAGAAATGATTTATCGTTTCTTTAGAATTAAATATACCCGTCAACAGAATCTCACCCGTCGTGCGAAGAACACCCATCGTACGAAGTATGTCCGGCTTTTTTTATAATATTTTGTAGAGTGATATATTTACCAGCACACGCTTTTAAATGGTTTTATGGTCGAGTGTCACTCTATTAGCCTTCATTTATAGCGGCATATCAAGTTGAAGGTTGTTTTGACGTTCTCGTTCCATTCGATCAGGTTTTCCAGCAGAGCGTGACATTCTTTCCGAGGTACAAAGAAAAACAAAATTCTGGAAATAATACACGGTAATTGATAATTTTACTGGGTATCGAGTAATATTTTAAAATCAGTTGTACGTATTTGTTTTTGTTTTTAACATAGATTTTAACTTGAATTTCGTGTATTAATTATTTTCAATTGATCGTTATTATTTATACATAATATTATGTGTAACATCATATTCTAAATAAATAAATATTAAATTAATTTATGTTGTTACGTTTTTACTCGATTTCCGGTATGTTAAACGGATTTATTTTACTTTTAAGTATTGTAATTTTAGATTCTGAACGAAATGAAAAAGCTAGTGTTTTTACAATGATGTTTATTTATTTTTACTTTTTTAAACTTTGTGCTTCGATAATTTAAATATCTAAGTTATATGTATGCAATATCCTTATTGTTATATATTTTTAAATTGTTACGTATCCTTAGATATTTATTAGGTAAAAAACGGTTGATATTGATACTCGCTCACTTCAAAATAATTCTTATTTCATTTTAGCCTCATCATTTTATTACACAATTTAACATTAAAATAACATTACACATAGTATGTATATTTAATTTTTTATGGTTAAATATTTTTAGTATTTTTATCATATTTAATATTTAAATAATACAGTATATATTTATTTGAATTTTACACCAACATAAGTGTATTTGTCTACCTATATAATAATTATACTAAAGGACTTTTTTTGTTTTTACCTCCAGTTCCAAGTTCCAATACCTAGAAGTGATTTTAAAACATTGTAAACATTATGTTAAACCAAGGCCAAAACATGATTTCTTGCATTCCGATTAAAAAATTAAATACCAATCTATGAACAATTCAATAAATTATAAACAGGAAACAGACTTATTTCAGGATATTAACTTTTAATGCTTCACATAAATATACTTTAGACAGTGTTTTAGAGTAATCGAGTGTGTAAAAATAGTTTATTTATTACAGGGCCGTCCCTACAATTTGCGGGGCCCGGGGCATGGGACATTTCAGCGGGGCCTAAAAAATGTTATGTACTCAAAAAAAAAAAAAAGAACAAAATGACATTCCCGTTAATCCACTACTCAAAATGTTCAAAGCATCAAAATAAACATGGGTTTGAAAATTTTTTTTTTAGATGTACAAAACTGGAAACTAAACATAATTCGTTCTTTGGTTTCTAATTATATTCTGATAATACATAGTTAGCGTTTGCTATATTAACATTGCGCGCCGCCGCCGCCGCGAGAGCCGCGGTTAGTCGCTTGAATGTGGAGATCGACTCGTAAGACGGACACCACGTAGATCCGGATGAAACCGCCGCTGTCGCCACAATGACTAACGACGCATGCGTAGGACGGAGAAAAAGGTTTTCCAATCTCTACGGGTATTGCCATGTATTTGTTAGCCATAATTCCATAATAGCCTGAAAAAAATATCAATGTCGCGGCCGAAGTGACCGTCCACGGAGCCAGTTCGGTGGTCGTGAGATCCTCGGCGGCGTCCGTGCACAAGATCAGTGTGAGGTGGACGCCGTTGATGATCTCGCGACCACTGTGCGTGGTCACTGCAGCCGACATTGACATTTTTTTCAGACTCATGTATTAATAATTATGGAATTATGTCCAAATACAATAATATTATATACCCGTAGAGATTGGAAAACCTTTTTCTCCGTCCTACGCATGCGTCGTTAGTCATAGTGGCGACAGCGGCGGTGTCATCCGGATCTACGTGGTGTCCGTCTTACGAGTCGATCTCCTCATCCAAGCGACTAACCGCGGCTCTCGCAGCGGCGGCGCGCAACTGTTGTACGCAACACGGACCACGACTACGAGTAACTCGAGAGTCAGCGACTGGGCGGCGGCGCTAATCATACGGATGGGGCAGTTTAATCAGGCATGTAGTTAAGGGGTGTCCTGGGGTAGCCGGGCCACCCTTAAAAGTTTACTGGCCACACCAACTATTTTTTTGATGTACTTAGGTTAAATTAAACGTTCGTTAAATCTCAAGTCGAATAAAAATAATTGAGGGGAAGGATATGAACATCAAATAATTCTGATTTTATAAATTTTTAATTCAGCATAATATTATAACATAATTATTTATATTACAATTATTATTAGGTACATTGTTACAGTGACATTTTGACACCTATTTTTGTTCATCGTATGCACTATTCCAGGGATGAATGGAAATTACTAGTGATGGGAGTGAAAATTAAAATAAAAATTTAGTAAAGAAGCCATAGATTAAATTAGATTGACTATAGAAATATTGCTATGAAATTGTGAACATACAAAATGTTTGAAATAAAACTTACTCGTTATTTTCAAGTTTTAAACATGATAACAATGCGGTTGTCTTGTGTTTTTTTTTTTCGTCGCGGGATAGAGTTAAGTTGCGTTTAAGTTTGCCACCCTAGTTTGATCTTGGCCACCCTAGCTGTAAATTCCTGACTACGTGGCTGAGTTTAATAATTAAACAAGTTAGGTCAGTTTAGATTTTTTAATACGTACCAGGGCTGGCTCGAAAATGATTTTATAATGTTATAACTGCCAAAAAACGATTGCAATAGATAACGAAAAACGTGACAAAAACCCGTCAATTATGATTTCAAAAATATAAAGTAAAGCAAAGTAAAGTAAAATATATTTATTATTTTTCATTAATATTTTTTTCCCAATTTTTCCGACTAAATTCTACAAAATTTCCAATTTGCCGACTGGATCCAAAAGGCCAAATTTTCCGACTGAAACTTCCTAAATAATTGAAGTGGAAGGATACTACACCCCTCCACGCCCCCTCTAAATCCGGTCCTGGTAATACTATCATGTAAAACAGCAATTGTCACACTGTGGCAGATTTCAAATCACTATAAATTCCAAACTAAGTGTGAGCAGCGAATTTCTTTTGCATATTCGTAAATAATGCTAATATAAATTATACTCAGTAAACTTTATAAGTAGGCATTTCATATTTATTTCGGTTAAATAATAATACAATAATGTCAAATAAAAATTTAAACTTTACGCAACTCCAAGTTTCAAAAATCTTTCAAAATAAAAAAATGATCATGATTTTTCAAATGCAGAGGCGCGGGTCGTTTTATTGATGAAATGATTTATTTAAAATTTAACAATCAAATCCGGAATCCCACGCGGGGAGCGAAGAATACCTATGGTGTGAAATATGTCCGGCTTTTGTTTTGTTGACAATTTTATTATGATGTCACAACAGCTATTGGATTATGCATTCTAAATGGACAGAGAATGAAAAAAAACGATCCTATTTTTCTTTATTAATATAAATAAAACTTCACTGTTCATTGCACTGATTAGTAAATATTATTGACTATAAGATAATGACTATAACCTAATATTTTGAAGTATAATGATATCAGATATCACAAATATCAATCTAAGTAAGCAATATTTTTTAAAGAGTTTATTAGTCAGGGATGGGTCCAAAAACTCATCAAAGGAAGGGTAATTTAAATTTATCCAATAGATACTATTCATACTTAAATATATAGATACTTTTTAATATCACCATTTTTAATTGTTTCTTACAAACTGGTATCAATGTTTAAATTTAAACAAAATGTCTATACGTCTATATTTATAAAAACAACACTCATTTTACAGATCTAATACTCCAAAAATAAAAAAACCAGACATACTTCGCACTATGGCTATTCTTCTCTCTTTAAGTGGGATGTGAAATTTTTTTCTGGTCAATTAGACATACATGTCAGTGAGATCATATTAAATTTTCAACTCTTAATATCAAAAATCAAATATTCTATTACATAAAAACTAACAAAAAATGAGAAATTCCCGAAATTTTTAAAATGCTGTGCTCAACTCAAAATTGATCAAATCTTTTTGAAATTTTTATGAAATGTTCTATTGACCGTTTTTAGTAGATTGTGAAAGATCCAAGTCCCTTGCTGCATTATTTTAGAAATTATGTTAAAAAGCAGTTTTCAATTTTACGGAAATTGCTTCTTTTTTTTTTTTGTCAAGATGTTAAAATAAAAAATTTTTTATCAGATTTTCCGTGTTTTTGAAAAAAGTATTGAGAAATTTTAAAAATAACCTCTTAAAATTTAGGTTTGATTTTGGACCTATAAAGTTACTGATCGAAACTTTTGGACAAGTATTTCTATACGAAAAAGTGTGTACAGACGAAGAAGAAAAAATAAATAAACATCACTGTAAAAACATAAGCTTCTTCACTTCGTACAAAATCTAATAGCGTAACTTTTTTGAATTTTTTTTTTCAATCAACTCGTTGTAAAATTTTTAATTATTTGTCCGTGAAAAATTTTCTTACACCAAAATATTCGCAATGTAATTCTCCGTCTATGTACCAGGTTTCATAAAGATCTGTTGAATCAATTATTTTTTATATGCATTTAAGTGTGTAATTTTATATTGTAAAACTAATGAATTCTATCAAAATACTAACTTACAACGGTTATAAAAAAAGAGTTAATACACGATTTTTGAGATTTTTTTAGAACCGTTGTTTATACATATAAGTATGTTTGTATTAAATTTTTAGCTCTTAATATTCATACATTAAAATTAATTAAAAACTAATAAAAAATGAGAAATTTCCAAAATTTTCAAAATGCTGTACTTACCTCAAAACTGGTGAAATGTTTTTGAAGTTTTTATGAGGTGTGCACGTGACTATTTTTAGTAGTTGGTAAAAGTTTCAACTATCTAGCTCTATTATTTTTGAAGTTATGTAGAGAAAATAAATCAAATTCACGAAAATTAAAAACTTTTAAAAATCTGATTATAAAATTTTAACATTCAAATTTTCGCTAACGCTTCCTAGAAAATTTCGGTAAAAAAATATTAAATGCGAATAGATTTTTCTTCTTTTGGATCACTCTTTTATTACTTGAAAACGGGATCACATTTATTTTGAGACATAACTTTAACGAATTCAAGTTTCATCCTGTAAACTAACCAAATAATGTGCATAATATTAGCACCTTTCAGATCATATATTATTTGATACATATCTGGTAGCAAAATAAACCTCATTAGGAGGTCAGTTGCCTTACTCTGACCACTCCGTTCGTGCCCCTATGGCTGTGGGTAAACGGTAAAATTGAACTTAAGCTGTAAACAAAATGCATTAATAAATTTAAAGTATTATCATTTACTTTGAATTGTATAAATTGATGTCAGTATCACATGCTAATATTTACATTCAATATTCATTTGAAAATTTTCACATTACACGTTATAATGGGTATTAAGTTTACGTACAATAGAGTTCGACCACTCAACAGTATACTGTTAAACTCACGTGACTTAAGATAAAATTTACCTTACATTTTTTTTTGGCCTAAAAAATTATATAAAAATATCTACTCGGTACTATAACGATTATCGCAATAACTTATGTAATAATATCTATGAATGTATTAACTCGTGTGGTTGATATTTGCTTTGTCTTTCGAGTGTAATGTATTTATGCATTTAAATTTTATATAGAAATAATTATATTTATCAACACAGCGTCCTTATGATTAATAAGAATACTCGCGAATTATACTATAATAGTTCCTGAAGAGTTAGGTGTATAAACACTTCAATGAAACTAAGTAATTCGATTTGTACTGTGCTTTAATCGTGTAAAAAGTATACAACACGTTGCATTATTCCAACGCATAAATCACATAATCATAAAAATTAGAACATTTTATTTCATTAATATTATTATTATTTTTTTTTTATTGAAACTTTGCGATTTAACAATCAGTCACGATAATTATTATACAATAGTAAAGATTATAGTACGTATGTAAGCAGCCCAGAGTTTAAAATTAATGCTATCGTGTCGAACATGATTGAATATGATTAAGCTTTAAAAGAAAAGTAAGAGATGAGAATAATTCAAAGGGAATGTTTAAAGAATGAAAAGGAAGAAAAAATAAAAATATTATATGTGTTTGAAGGTTAATTTTTTACGATATTTTAATTTTTCAAGTTAGTTATGATTTTATAAACATTTTCTAATTGACATTTTTTACATGTTTATGACTCACTTCAAAAATAAAATATCGTAAAAAACTGATGTACAAATCGTAAACTGAAACCTATATGATTTTAACGCTTTCAATTCTGGTTCAGGTTTTTAAAAATATAAAATTTCAGTTCTGATTTGGATTCCGATTCTTAAAAATTCATAATAAAGGTTTCGGTTAATAACAATTTTAACAGGTTCTAAATTATTATTTTTTTTTTAATTTGAAAAGAGTATATTGTATGCATTTAATGGTAACAAAACTTAATTTAATTATAATAGTACTAGATTATTTCAATTAAAATACAAAAGTTCCCTTATTCACTCCACCTTTAGCCACCTGTCACATGGAAGCTGATATTATTTATTTTTTTTATAATATTTCTTCTAAATGACTTGTTTTAGTTGAGCAAAAATAAATAAACAAAGTATTATACATTATAGTTAGTTTTATGACTTGTTATTAGATATTATTCTAAATTCTAAACATTCGATTTTGGATTCACATTGTTTAATATTTTCTGATGATATCTGAAAATCACAAGATAGTCAAAAGTTCACAGATAATACTCTATCATAATGCAACATAAAAATCATGAACACTCAATTATAAATCTACCAAATTCACACATTATAAAAATTAATTTGTAAATTTTTAATTTTAATTTTTAATTTCTAATCTTTATGATTGATACGGGTATGCTTTATTTAAACGGACCAAAATAAAAAAGATTTGTTGAAAAAATACAAATAGCGCATAATAATTAATAATTTTCTTTTTAAATGTGTTATTTTATGATATCATAAGAACCGTAAAGAAACTAAAAACCGAAAAAAAAACACTTTTTTCAAACGAGGTTTCGGTTCTTTAAAAATTTAATTAAAGGTTTTTTAAACATTAAGATTCCATAATTTTATCAAGGTCCCGGTTCTAGAACTGGATTTTTCCTATTCTAGTCCCTGATATAAACATAGATAACTCTCTTACCTTAAAAAATGTGATGATATATAAATTGAAAGTTGAAGCTCTAATATTGAAGTTAACAACATAAAATTGGTGAAAGCAAATTTGCAAGTATTTATATGTTAATATAAGATGAAGATGTGTAGCAGTACACATATGTGATGTCTTCTCAATATGTATTTTTATATATACTGAGTAAATTAATTTCTATGCAATTAGTGTATTGTGCCATTTGATAAAATCCTAAATTCCAATTTTCACAAACATATTCAAAATTAATATTTTAGTGAATATTTAATACAACTATTTAAGTTCAAATGTTCCAATGACAAAAGAGGTAGGGAACGTTATACTGACGAGTGATTGACCCTGTATGTACATTATTATTGACTAACTAGATAAAATACTAGAAGGCGGAGTGAATTGTAATTTATACATTAGTTGTAAACGAACAATATGTATATCACATTTCAACAGTTTATTTCTCTAACACTATCATTAAATGTGACTTGCAGCTGTACTGCAACACATAAACCAAAATCTTCATCATTAATTTCTTCAGAATTCATCAACAGTCATCACTATTCCTAAATTATATTTTATGTAAATGAAAACTATTTTACTGTAAATTAAATATTATTTTTGGAATTACTAATTTATTTCATTACTTGTAATTTTATAAAATGTATTATTTAATAATATAAGGATATTTAACTTAATAAATAGGATCATTATGATCGTTCAATCAAAATTGTTAAAATCAGTATTTAATATTATTTTAATAGTTTACTTGTACTATGTAGCTGATACAGACCCATTATAAGTATGGTGACCAGTTGTATTTATTTTTGTAGGACAGTACTCTTTTTAGTTGTATTATACTAGTGTTCTCAACAACATTGTTAAGTACATGCAATTGTACTCAGAGACGTATTTAGGGGGGGACCAGAGGGGGCTTGAGCCCCGAGCGGTAAATTTTGGAGAGTATTTTGATATAATAAGAAAAGTTATTTGACTGATAAAAAAAGTAAAAATTATAGTGATAAAATTATTATTCTGATAATCATTTGTATTTTAAATTCTGAACGAAATGAAGAAGCTTATGTTTTTACAATGATGTTTATTTTTTTTTCTTTCTCTTTCTGGAAACACTTTTTCGTATAGAAATACTTGTCCAAAAGTTTCGATCAGTATCTCTATAGAACCGGAATCGTACCCAGATTGTACTTTAGAGAGGTCATTTTTCCAATTTCTCAATACTTTTTCCAAAAACAGGGAAAAACTGTGAAAAGGGGGCGTTTTTTTTTTTTTTTTGACCTGGGGTGCAAAATTCCTAAATACGTTTCTGATTGTACTCTTTTCTTTCTTTTTTGGTATTATCGTGAATACATATTTATAATAAAATTATTCATAATTTATTTGGTTAATTGTTTGTGTTTTATGGTTTGATCTAATCCATATTTTGTACGATCTAATATTTTTCTTCTTTGGCATAAACCTATAGTAGGTACTTATAATAGATATTATAAGTAGGTACTTATAATATTGTTTTAGTACTTTTTTTACAATCATTAATAAAAGCAATTACTTGGATCATAGGTTAGTTTATAAATTAGACGCGATTATAATAGATAGGATAGGTTTTAATTTATAATTAAAATAAGTACCTATTCAATTTAAACATTCTACATACCTCCTATTTAAAAATCAAATTAAATATTTAAACTTACCACCAATCAGAATAACACTTATAAAAGGCATTGTATTAAGGTACAAAATTTATCAGAAAAATTCTCACACTTAACAAGTAAACCCTGTAACAAAATTACAATTAATAATATTTTGAACTTTTTGGGAATAGTAGTAAATAGATAATATGTGTATGAGTTTATGTTACCGGCAATATAGATAATTCGGTATATTGAAAAAATACCCAGGCATTATATAAAATGCCAAAAATCACTCGGCAATATATATATATATATATATATATATATATATTAAATTTTGAAAATGCCGTGGTTGACTCAAAATTGATCAAATATTTTTAAAATTTTTATGAAGTGTTTTCGTAACCATTTTTAGATGTTGTTGAAAGTTTCAAGTTTTTAGCTACATTATTTTTGAAGTTATATTAAAAAGCAATTTTCGTTTTTACGAAAATTCCGGTAATAACATATTTCACCGTTTTATGTCAATTTTTTTGTTAGATTTTCCGCGTTTTTAAAAAAGTATTGAAAAATTTGAAAAGTGGCCTCTTAAAAGTACCATCTGGATGTAATTTTGGATCTATAAAGTTAATGATCGAAACTTTTGGATAAGTATTTCTATACGAAAAAGTGTATACAGAAGAAGAAAAAAGAAAAAGAAAAAATAAAAAAAATAAACATAATTGTAATAACATAAGCTTCTTCACTTAGTTCAGAATCTAAAATAATTTTACAATTGAGCGCGTCTGTATACTACATAAGCTTTTTCATTTTGTTCAGAATCTAAAAATAAAAAAATATGTGAATGTACTTTATATTATATATTATATATATGTACGTATTTTCATAAATAATATCATGTTTTTCTTTTTGTATTATTTGATAATTTCTATACATTTTTATAATTTGTAATAATAAAAATACATAAAAAAAAATCAGTTTTTCAGCAAATTTATTTGTTCGTTTTTGTATTTCGGATTATTGCAGGGACAACCACTTTATTGGGACAAAATAGCACGTAACCAGTGTGTCCCAATAAAGCAGATTCGACTGTAATATATGTATGAATACATTTAAATGGTCAGGTCAAGAGATTGAGGCAATTCGGGACTCTAAAAACCCACCTTATAAATATTTCAAAATACACCATAATTTGATTTGATCCGCATTTTTAATAAAATTTTATTTTGCTGTTAAAATTGTCTTCACTTTTAAGTACATGGCACGTGAGGGATTCATTAAGTGATTTATACCAAAATCTATTAAACTTAATTTACGACGCCGTAAAATGTATATTCTTCAATTTCAAAGCACATATGAAATATGATAGCATCGTTTTCTTTAAATATTTGTCTTATAAGAACAAATAGCGCCTTAAATAGCACAAGTCTATAAAGATTTCAAATTTATTATTAGTTGTCTTATAACAAAATCACATACGTGTATTACATAATTACATTGAATCTAATATGTACTTCATATTATTATTGAATATTATAATTATCAAATTTATTACTGTAATTTTATCTTTACATGAATATATAGTAAAATAGTGTATGGCAGTACCTAATGTTATGATATGAGTACTCTAAAACTCGAATTTTTGACGATTAACTATTATTTATTTACATTTATTAGCGGAATGTTTTTAAGTTTATTACACTGAGAATGCATAAAACGTACGTTTAAATATCATCAATTATTTATTCACGTATAATGTTTATCGTACATAGTGAATTATATTACACAGTTCTGTTTTAAGTATTGGAAATTATAATATTATATAACTGCTTGAATATTATAGTACTATGTATGTATATATACATATATTTTTTTATAAAATGTTGTTTTAATAATTAATAAACGTCTCTTATTTTAATTATATGTCAATTATTCGTATACTGTGATACACAACTTGGAATAATTGTTTTAAATTATTATTTTTTAAATTTGAACCTTTAGTAGGCGATAGGTATAATAACCTAATGATAATCGTAATTACATTTATAAATACATAAAATGGTCTTTACGCGATTATACATTGCCGAGATGTTTCGAAGAATAATCCTAAAAGGTTTGCTTAGTAATGGTGACGAAAGGTGTTATGGAAAATATATTAATAAAATCGAAACTATTTAGTTTGTTAAATCCTTTCTTTTTAAGTTACTAATCCTATAAAAAACATGATTTGTTAGATACTCGGTTTAGGCAATATTTTCACATATCAATACAAAATATTTGCAGTGTTTTGGGGCCATATGTGTTCCGATCACCAATCTTTTTTTTTTTAATAGATTTTAGATTCTTAGCAGGGTGAAGAAGCTTATAATTTTACAATGATGTTTATTTTTTATTTTTTCTCTTTGTGTGTATACTTTTTTGTAGAGAAAAACTTGCCTAAAAGTTTAGATCCAGGTCCATTTTACAAATTTATAAATACTTTTTCCAAAAAAGGCTGAAAACTGACATTAGCACACATAATTATTATTAATACTGATAAATGGTTGTATAAATGTCAATTTTATTAAACGCTTTATTTATTTTATTTAATAACTCCTATTAATTATTTGAATAGAAAATAAGTTGTCACATTCAATTTCTCGTCCTTTAAAACTCCTATTATTATATATAACATGATTACTGGGATTTTCAGTCACCAACTTGAAGAATGTCAAAAAACTCGACAGATATATTAAAATAGGGATTGTAAGAAATAATAAAACTTATGCTGCACTTAGTTTTGTATTTAACTTAATACGGTATTAAATAGCTACTATAATGTACCCTCTTCTAAATTTTCAAAATGCCATTTTTCGATTCCATTTGCTTACATTAGATGAAACCAATGTCAGTGTTTGAACAATATGACCTGAAACATTCTGTAAAATCTATAAAAATTCTAATAATTCTGTTGGTATGTAATAGAATAATAAATATTTAATTATACCAACAGTTACATAATTTTTCACTGATAAACAACAAAATATTGTTCCCCTCCAGTAATTACTTAATTATTAATTTTATTTTCTGGACGCTGCGAAAAAAAAAAATCATCATAAAATATGTGTTAAAACAATTAATAAATTAATTTTTAATCTCAGTATCATAAAAAGAATTAACAAATGTTTTATGATTAAATGTATTTACATTAATTTTAAAACTGCTTTATCTGCCAGTTATTCTGTAATTAAATGAACCGCAAGCTACCGAAGAATTCAAATTAAACATATCTCTATTCAGCGATGGTACTTATGAATATATTTTGAACAATACACAATACTTAGAATACTTGACGATTACCTACTAATTAGCCAGTTTTTATTTGGTTAAATGTATTTTAAATTACATGTAATACAAATTTGGAAATATTAAACGTGTACATTTTAAAATTAATAAAATTCTATTATTTTGGAACATCAATATAGGCGCAATTAGAGGGGGCTGGAGGAGCTGAGCCTTCTCAAAACTACTCAAAGCCCCCCACAATTTTTGAGAATAACAAAAAGTTAATGCCTTTTTGGGGGGCTAAATCAATTAAATAAACATAATAGCCTCCCCAAAAATGTTTTCTTAGTTGCGCTAATGGACATCAAACTATATGACGTAATCTGACCAAATTTAAAAACACGTAATTAATCTAAATACGTAAGTGTGAATTGTGATGTACACCGTTATAACTAAAGCTCGGATATGTATACATTTGCATATTTATTTTTTTTGATCGCATGGTATGCTTAGTGTACACAAAATTTTATTCATGGCATAAATATTTAAACTATGAAATTTTCTAGTGCATATTTTGCATATTTCGACATTTAACCGTTTATTTTTATTTTAAAGGCTTATTTTACGATTTTAATTGTATATTTCATCTTTGGGTATATATTTCAATGTTTGTTATTTTTTTGGACATTTTCAAAATAATTACTATTGGACAAAGCAAATTATTCCACTATTTCCAAACATTTGAAAATTTCTTAAATTAACTATAGCCTGAAATTATGCAATATGACTCAATACTTTTATTTTTGAGTAATACTGCGCCATATGTTGTAAAATCAGCAGATGCCATTAAGGCATTTTACTCAAAAACACTCCACATTACTTGTTTAACCCATGCATTACATCTGTCAGTTGAAGAAGTTAGAAAATATTTTCGAAATGTGGATAAGCTTATATCAAGCTTATCCAATCTTCATCAAAAAGAATATTTTTTCATATAAATTTTCAACTCTTAATATCCATACATTAAACTTTTATGAATTAAAAACTAACAAAAAATGAGAAATTTCCGAAATTTTCAAAATGCTGTACTACTTCAAAATTGATCAAATGTTTTTGAAAATTTTATGAGGTGTGCGCTTAAATATTTTTAGTAGTTGGTGAAAGTTTCAACTTTGTACCTCCATTATTTTGGAAATAATGTTTAAAAAAAAATATATCAAATTTATGAAAATTCGGGTTATGCCGTTTTTTTGTCAATTTTTAAGTAGTCTAGGCTTGCACTTAGAAAAAATATTGAAAATTTGGAATAATGACCTCCCAAAAGTACCATCTAGACAACATTTCCGATCTATAGAGTTACTGAACGAAACTTTTTAACCAGTATCTCTACCCGAAATCGTTGTTCCATACATAATATGAAAAAGAAAAAAAGAAACGCATAGATCTCTAAAACCAATACATTCCTCGCTATCACTCAGAATTTGAAAATTCAAAAAAAATATTTTTATTGCATATTTTTTTTTTCAATGCATATTTGAATATTTTAGTGTATATAGTTTGCACACTTAAAATTTTTTAACTCATATTTGGTTTGTTTTAAGTGCATTTAAATCCGCGCTCTAATTATAACGAATATAAATTTTGACATTTAATACAACGTAATAAATCGAACGGTATTTTTTTTTTCGTTTATGCTATGATCGCCATTTACTGCCTATGTATGAATACTCGAACTCGATAAACACACTTCAAATTTATGACGTATTTAAGGTTTAAAATATTTATACATTTTAAAATGATCATTTCAATTCAAAGCAATACGTGGTAATAATATTTCAGTTAAACGTATCCAAGTACCTAATTAATTTGTTTGTTTTCACGATAACTGAGTCGTTTACAAAAATTTATATTAAAATGTATAGCATTGTGCACTTTAATACTTACTCACTTAGTTTACGATTTACAATAATATTATTTGAAATTATTGAGGTACTGATTTGAATATTGAGGTGATTGCTATAGAGATTTATGTCCATCGAATTTTTAGTTTTTTTTTTTTCTAATTGACGCAGGGATGGCAAACATTTTTGGTACCCGCGTGTCAAATAAAAATTTTAATTTCGATTTTATTCTCCATGCGTGACAGCGTTTTTGCCGACCAATTTTAATTTTAATTTTGTTTTTTTCGCTAGTAGCTTAACTTATAGCGATCTAACACATATAAATAGGATTTTATTCATTGTTAAATCCAAACTTAATTCATATATATAGGTACTATTACATGTTAATACAAATACATAATTCTTGCCGATTTTTTCTTAGAAAGTGAATTAATAATTACAAATCATATTTTAATTGACGTGTCACTGAAATTGTATACGTGTGTCACTCTGTGACACACGTGACACTGGTTCGCCATCCCTGATCTAGGTACTTGGACCAAATAAGTTCTAACATGTTCCCGAATTATATCCGGCTTTCTTGTCTATACTTTACTTTGCTTTATTTTACTTTTTTTTTGTGTAAAAAATGTAAAAAAAAAAAAAATTAAATGGGAAAAAATATTTAGGAAAATATCCAAAAAATTTTTTTTCACATTTTCAAAATTTTCTTGCGCCAAAATGATTTTTATATTATTATCTATCTATATTTAAATTTTCATAAAGAAATTATGGTTTCCTAGTCTTTTTTGCCAAATTTTGAGTAGTTTCCTCCCCTACCAAAAAAAAAAAAAAAATTTTGAGAAATTCAAAAAATGACTTTTCTAAAGTATTAATTAGAGACAAATTCGGTTTCAAAAATTTGCTGATCAAGACTTTTGGACAAGTATTTTTATAAGAAAAAATTTAAACAGAAAAAAAAAATAGTAAACATCATGGTAAAAACTTCGTTCAGAATCTTAAAATAGATGTAATTGAAATTATAAATGTTGTTAATACAATAATATTAATTTACAAGCCAGGAGTCAAGAAGTGCAATAAGTTTAAACTTCTATAATAATTCATATAATAATATTCTTATAATTATATATTTATTATAATTCATATCATTATAATACAATTCATAGTATAGTTGTTTATTATTTTGTTAAAAGCACATTGGCTTGGAGAGATATAATTCTATTTAATAATCAGTTTTAAGCTTCATATAACATTAGTAATTTATATAATATTATCAATGCCATCAGTAATAAATAATAATATACTAATCTCTGTAAATGAATATAATAATATTATATATATATATATATATTTACTTTAATTTAGTATTCTTTTTTAATTCAGTCAAAGAACATCAAAACATTTTGATACAAGAAGGTTAAGTTCAGTTAATTAAAAGTTAATAAATCAATGAAATAATTTTATTTCTTTTGTTTTAATTTTACTATGTATATTTCGAACTTTCAACTCAAGTATTCAAAAAGAGTCAAACTTTTCGAAAAGTACCATGTTAAAAATTCTCTAAAATTAAAAATCAAGAAAGTGTACATGCCGACTCTAACTTGTCTAGCGTTTTTTTTTTTTTAATTTTTAGTATATGCTTACTGTCTGTGAACCCCTGTTTATGCCTATTTGAGGGTATAATTACCACATCTATAAGTTGAAATACATTATTACATTTGAATACATTTTTAATTTATACTTTTAATTGTAGCAAATTATTTTAATAATTAAAATCCATGCGAATTTATTAATTAAATTTATGCACATGTCTATAAACTATAATAATTAATAACATATCATTATTATTTAGATGCTATGTCGAACATTGCTTAAAAAGAAGTGATACGGAAGTTATAGTTGCAACACAAACTACAAAATACATTTCGTTCCAAGAATTCGTCCCGTTTCCCCTTCCCATATGAAAAATTCTAAAAAAAAGAGGGACGGACGGCTAAATAATGTATATATATTTTTGATAAAAAAACTGAATCGGATATATTTTAGGAGTGGGTCGCGGCCCAGATGTCTCCTTCCAAATGTATATCGTCTCTGGCATCTGCATTGATCGAATAGCTCAAATGAGTTATAAATATCACGAAATAGGCGTCCCCTTACTCTATTCTTCAAAAGTACCTATACGAAATAAGTATTCAATACTACGTAAATATTTATTTCACAGCGTGTAATTCCAAGTGTTTAGTGTTTGTTTCAAATATGGATTTTTTCAAAAATTGATGGGTAAGTAAGCACGTTTAAAGGCCATATATCAATAATTTCTTCACACGTAACAATTAATTTTTTACGGAGCACCAAAAAGTGCGAACAGTTTTTAACTTCATTTAGAAATTCATAAAGACGCGTGTATGTAATATTAATTTAATTTATAAAAGTGTATAATTATAATTTTATGTATAAATAAAAATTTTATACCTATTTGTTTAGTTTTTAGGATCATTATTTTGAATTTATCGTTAAATTAATAAAATTAATTTTGTGAAATTATTTTATCTCTGTATAGGCATTAGATTACTAGAAAAACTTCAGGAAAATTCGAAAATAACATGTTTTAAATAGGTACGGTTTAAATGGCAATCTATGATCTATAAAAGGATTAAATGAGACTTTATTAAACTATACTATTTCCAAAATATTTTCAAAGAAGAATAAAAAAATTCATGAAATCTAACTTAATTTAACTTTTATCTTTCAAACAAAATAAAATATAATACGGACGATGGGGAGGGCTTAAAGCCCCTTAACCCCACCCCTACTGCGTACGCCACTGTGTATATTCATACTTTATGGAGTTTACAGGATTACTAAACCCTAAGGTCTCCTCAGAACTCGTTCTCGATAAACCAGTTCGGCTACATAAACGTAATGGGTTATGGTTTACGGTAATTTTTTTTCGACAGAATGATTTTCTAATGAATGTATAAAAATCGCACGAAATCACCATATATTACGTATGTTTTATGTGTGTATGTAATGTGTATAATATCGCGTCCATATTGCGTTATTGTCCACTTCGCGTAATTACACAATAATGTTCCGCAAAATAGATACCTAAACTATTCAAAACGGAACTTGTTCCGTCATTTGGATATTCATATATAATGAAGCATGTAATTTATTTTATTTTACAAATTACATCCAAACAAACATTATCCACACTGTGTAATTACGCGAAGTGGAAAAATCGCAGTTCCATTTCGTAAAATGGATACAAACGTTGTCCATCTCACGAAATGGATAATGATGGATGTATATGGATGCAACATACTATACACTAATAGGGCTAGGAACTTCTAGCTCTAAAAAACTTTAAAATATGCTTGCATTTATGCTCTAAAAATGTACCAAATATGCTATAAAATTTACGAAATATGCTCTAAAAATATGCAAAAATGTTAAAATGATTTCTTATAAAACATTAATTTTACTTTAAAAACTCAAAATACTTAAAAATTGTATTGTATTATATAATATAATAATAAATATTCTTCTTCTATTATTTATGAATTCTTTTTAAGTTTACATTTAAACAAATTAATATCAATAATAGTATTTAATCTCTTTAGTTATTCAGGGAAAAATTTTCCGATATCAAGAAAGCTCAAATTAAATATTGAAAAATATGTGAAATATGCGCTTAAAATTGAAATATAACCGAAATATGCATTTATATCAAAAAAGAGCTAAATATGCAAAATATGCTAATTAAAGAGAACTACATACAACTCCTGCAGGTGTTATGAAACGCATTTCTATATTACTTAGCTTTGTTTTGAATGATTTTTGAAAAACACGCCAACTCCTATAAGTCCCTAGCCTTATACATTAATAATATCTACAAGTCGTACATCGTTTAAATTGATCGACTCGCGTGTATACAAATTATAAATATAAAGGTAATAATAATATTATGTACCTAGATTACATATTTTATAGATTGCATACTTACTTGTACATTTAAATATTAAATACGAACAAAGGTCACAGATTATCTGAAACCTGTGAACCTGGCGAACCAACACGTGTCTGCAGAATACATAATATTATTATTTGTTTATTTGAATTCGAGTGTAATAAAATGCTATTTACCTCCGGTCAGTTGTAACGAAAAATTATTCCAACAAAAAGCTTCGATTATATTTACGGGAGCTGAGGGTTATGGACAAGGCGAATGGAAATAGTACGATGTGCTTGCGGTTGTTCTCAAACATTCTTTCGGGTCCTAATCGGACCAAATCTTAGCGCGTTAAGAACTTAAGTGTCATTTATTATCTGCATTTGATGACAAAATATTTTATGCTACAACTAATACAACTACTAATACAACCATATAAAACATTTATAGTCAGTTTGTGTTATCTACAGTTTCGACAATGGAATTATGTACTACATGTTATGTAAATATTAATATACTGTACTGTATATTTTATGTTCGTAAGAAATAACGGAAATTGAATTTTGTCTAAGTAAAAAAATTTAAGTAAGTATAATTATTATAAACAGAGTTTGAACTTTGAATTAACATTTTTTTTAAAGAAAAGTGAAGTAAGTAATTTTTTAACATGTAGATAATATCGGTGTTTTATTTTATAATCAATATTTATTTTACATGAACAACCTGGTATAAAATGACTACATTATTTTTGTTCTATACGATTTATTTTCTAAAACTCAACCAAATTTCCAAAGAAATTATATGAATGTGTCAAATAAATAACTTTTTTTTTTCCTCTATGTAATATTAATTCTAAATTCTAAATAGTTTATTATGATGATAGTATGATAAAAAAAATTATAGTTGGGTTAAAATTTATTCTTGTTGAAAGAGGAACTGCAAACGTATCGAACATATTCTGAAACAATCAATAACTGCAACATAAATATGATGAATTTTGGAGTTCTTATGTAATATTTCCTTTCACGCATAAGAATTTTACATATTTAGAGTGAGCACTCATATTTATCGATCTGTTTATAACAGTGTAAATAATTCAATAGTACATAATATATTATATAATATAAACAGCAGAAAATCGATTGAAAAATTTGCTTTACTTTAGATGTCGCATGCGTAATGTATTTAAATTAAAAAATTATCATTTTACGAAGAAATTATTAGAGTACTACTATACGGAAATTATTAGAGTTGTAAACATATCCAAAAGTTTCTTCTAGTATCTTTTTATACCAATAGTTAACTCCAGGCTCTAGCGTAATATACAAGTAATTGAATACAACAACCATTGATTATAAATACCAGTATTTATAATCAATGGTACAACTATTGTGTGTAACTACATTTTGGTTAGTAAGGTCAAAATTTCGATGAGCCCCTCCATAGATCATAAACATACTTTAAAAAGGTTATTTTTATAAAATTCTCAATAGTTTTTACTTTTCTCAAACGTAAAAACATTGAATATTTGATTAAAATCGGTAAACGTGCGATAAATTAGAATTACTTGATCGAGTTCAGTATTACTACTGCTACATACCTAATTATCGATTTGTCTATTTGTTAAAATTATAATTGATCAACAAATCGACGATTGATAGTGTCCAAGCTTCGATTATCAAGAAAACCTTAATAAATAATCGACGACTATATCGGTAAGTTCAATAACTCATGAGTGAAAAATAGAGCTTTGAAAATTTCTCGTCTTTCAAAATTGTATATTGAAAATTATTTAATCGTAGATCCTGTAATAAATTCTTTTGCGTTCCGAGTTTCAGAGACTAAAATATCTGAATTGTCGACTACACATTTGTACATTTGTACTGATCTTACATAAAATATAATACTGATATACATGCACTGAACTTAAATTTTGATCAAAAAATATTTTGTTACATACAACATTTATAAAAAACAAATATTGGTTTTTCATATATTCCCATTTTCCATATGCCTAATGAATATTCCACAAATGATTTCAAATTACAATAAAATATAAAAATAATAATAAAATAATAAAGCGGTTTTAATTATCGTAAATCGACATTAATTCGCTATAATACATTTAGTACTATTTTTAATCGAGTCGCCTCTGGTCAGTCACGGCTGAAAAAAGTGCAAAATATTTAATTTTCCGGGTAGAGAACCTAATTAATCAACATTAATTAGGTATAATTTCAGTAGTACTAATGTATTTCGTGCCACCCTTGATCAGTAACGGTTAAAAAAAGGACGATAAATTTGGTTATCCGGATCGGGTTCGAACCCGTTACCTTCCGCGTCATACATATTATAATACGTACTTTACTTCTGTACTATGAGTTTTGAATACAACACGAATAAAATAGTATGACGTATTCAATATAACACCCATAAATACTGAATATTTATATTGAATAATTTAAAAAGTATTAATGAGCGTGGATTTTCATTTTCACCACTGTATTCAGCGTCAAAAAATACATGAATAGTAAACAAAAATCTTAATATTTTGGGTCTCCTATAAACTAGAAATACACCCAGTTTTGAGAATCCGAGTGCATTGAAAAATATCATTTTTGAAGTATTCATTTTTTTTTATATAAATTTGATTGATTGATATTAATTTTTACTCTATTTACTCATTAGCAAACGTGTTCAGGCTCAAAGCTTCAATTGCTTACCTTTTTCTAGTATTAAATGCGTAAAAGTTTTTTAAATAAATAATTGATACTCTAATACTTATCAGTTAACATTAGGATTTGGAACTTATTGGCTATTGCACACAAATTGTTGGAAATATGCACCTAAAATAACCAAAATCGCAAAAATATGCAACTCATTTTTTTTTTTAAATAAAACTTGTTATATTTAAGATATTTCAAATATTTTTAATTTGTTATATTTTTTAAGTTCAGACACTGATTGATCGACGGATAACAGTAAAAAACAAAAATGAAGTTAACCTTTAAAATAAATGTATTAAGCTTAAAACGTAAAAATGCGTAAATATGGTATAAATTTATTAAATATGCTTAAATATGCTATATATTCATATCTGCCAAGTATGCGTTTCTGGCTGTGGATAGGCAGTGGGGGTTTTAACAGGGGATGGGGCGAACCCCTCGAGAGTTTCTTTTGTATGTAATATATATGCTAATTATAAAGATTTTTTTTTTTTTAATTATAGTTTAAGAAGAAGAGAAAGGTTTAAAATTTTAATTCACCCCCTTCTGGAAGTTTCATTAAAACCACCACTGGGGAAAGGTTGAAAAGCGGGGTGGTCAATCGTGAAGTCGGTCAATCAATCAGTCATCAACCTGTGTATCACCTTGATCGTTATTTCGGCTTGGGGAACAATTATTTTGCTGCATAATGATAGTAAGTGACAACAGTTTAGTAACGTTCAATAATATTTCACACGTGGACGCAGTTCGGCTAAAATTAGAGAACGACGTGAGACGGATTTTATTCGCAAATATAATATTATCTACCGTTCTTTCATGCCACTCAAACTTCTCCGATCAAGGATTCCGACCTCTGAATACGAACAGGACCGATAACAGTCGTTAATTAATGTACATTGCGAATTTATAGAGCGGTATAATTGATTATTATGTGTAATGTATACGATGATAGTAATAATACAAAGTAATAAGTATCGTGCAATAAAACATTAACATAATATATCTGACACGATTAAATGTCTAATTTTCCGTTTAATCTGTTATTGTTGTTATTGTTTGTTGAGTCCAGGTCGTAACCGATAACGGTATTGCGCGACTGAAAAAGTAATAACAAGATTCGAATTTCGAGTAGCAACCGAAGAAAACAAAAAAAAAGCCGAACAACTTCGCACTGTGGGTATTCTTCGTTCCACGGGTAGGATATTCTTGGGGGTGTGTTGAATTAAAAAAAAAAAAAAACGATAAATCATTTCTTGAATGAAACAATTCTGAGCGGGGCTTCAGTTAATATACAATAATAAATAATAATTGTCAGTTAGGAACTTAGATTATGTTTAACAACTATTCTTTAATAATGTCCTAAGGTATTGTTTTTCAAATTAAGTCGAGAACTTGATAATTGTATGCATATTTTATATTATGTGTGTGTTATATGAGTTTGGCATGTATTATGTTCCTGTATCAAAATACTAAAATCAATTATAACCTATTTTTATAAAGTCAACATGGACGTCAGGCCCGTGCGCAAGGGAGGGGTTTTTGGGGTTCAAACCCCCCCATGACAGAAAAAATCGTATTTTTCATTTGATCTATTATGTGGAATATTTATCTTATTTGTAATAATGCATACATAATATAATATAGTAACATAGTACAATACTATATAATATTGAATAGTATTATCTTCACGTTTACTGTATCTTTTAATATAGATACTTACAAAATTAATAATATAATATAAGTATATTATAAAACTATTTGTTAATTATTGATGTATATATTTTACTCATATTTTTTTTCAAACCCCCCCCCTCATTATGAAATCTTGCGCACGGGCCTGATGGCCCAGGTAGATACACTATAATCTGTTGTCTCTAAAGTTTAAACATTTTTAATACTATTTTTTTCGTAATCATTACAATAATATTTTCAAATTCAAAAATAACAATATATAATTAAAGCATGTAATTATAAATAGAACACGATATACTTAGTTGTATAGGCGCAATTAGAGGGATGATAAAGGGGGCTAAGCCCCCTCAAAATTACTCATAGCTCCCCCCCTCTAGAATTTTTGAGAACTACATAAGGTTAACGCCTTTTAGGAGGGCTAAATCAATTAAATAAACGTATTAGCTATTAGCCTCCCAAAAAATATTTTCCAAGTTGAGCTTATACTTAGTTAGTATTTATGTAATAAAATAATAAGTAATAACTACTAATCGCGTATTACGTAAAATATTTCTATCAATATTATTCAAAAAAAAATTTGGTGCCCCTTGAAATTTTCTGCCTGGGGCAATTACTCCCTCTTGCTCCCCCCTAAATACGCCACTGATAGACGTTCCATTAAATGGTATTCTCATAGGGAATATTTGGGTTTTGAGCTATTTATAGTAGGTATTCAATATTTTTTTTCAATAATACTGTCGAATAAAATTCACTATTTTTTTCAAACGTCCAGTAATCACCTAATACTTCTACGAATAATTATTGGAGTTATATATACTAAGCTGTCCATGATTGCAGACTAAGAGGATGGGAAGGAAATACATACTTATTATGCGAATAAATAAACATTTATAATATACAGCAGTGGTTCCCAAACAGGGGAAATTCCCCATGGAGGGAATTAAGTGTTGATAAAATCATGTGATTTTTTTTTTATTTCGTTAAAAAAAATTAATTGTTTTTACTACATTATTTAATAATTAATATTTACATTTAATATTATTATTTCTAGACGGTTTTTTTTTTAATTTTTAATACATTTTCCTTTACAAAACTGTAAACAGATAGTAGTAACAATAATCACTGTAAAAACACTAGCTCCACTCAGAATCTAATATTACGTAAGAAATAGTTTATCTTTTATTAAAATTCTGTGTTATTTTCCCAAACTTAAATTAAAACCCAAGAAAAAATAATTTGTTACTAAGCCATTTGTGTATAATGATTTGTGTATAATGTTATTATTATAATATTAAAATTTTTATTTTATTAAATAAATTATCCAGTTGGCTAATGTCAAATTTAGTCAAATATCCTTTTAGCCATTTTTGTTTTAAATTTAAATAAAACTTATGTTAGAATTCGGATAATGTTAACATTATCCAACTAATGTTAATAATAGCCACAAACCGGACATTAGCCGTAACATAATATACAATATACAATATACATAATAAATGTATAATATCCACTTTGCATATTACCAAATAATACTATATATATTATAATTGTATTATCTAAAAAATACTTTAGATCAATATTATAGTATTTGATATACATAATATTATACAATATTATCTATAGATACACTTTGGGCATAGATAAGAATACCTTAGGTTAACTTTAGTTTACTGCGCAGCTGCATATTAATGGCGACGTGCAGTGCGTCCACCACAGACTGCCTCCCGTCAACATTGCTATCGATTGTTCCGTCGATCTATCGCACCTTGGTCGATTTCGAATAGATCAGAGAGATGGTAAATTTATTACCTCGGCAATAACATTTGAAAATACCATAAAGTATTGCATTATAAATTCACAAACCCGTTAGGTAGAGCCGCTTTAGGTTAAAATCGGATTATAAATCGCCATCGATAACGGCAATGACGGGTTTGTGCGATTGTTGTACCACACTGTGT
Source organism: Stegophylla sp. TES_Ste_2020 (assembly GCA_025469315.1). NCBI lineage: Eukaryota > Metazoa > Arthropoda > Insecta > Hemiptera > Aphididae > Stegophylla > Stegophylla sp. TES_Ste_2020. The sequence goes on along the minus strand of JAIPRM010000214.1, from coordinate 34,338 downwards.
GCCCACGGGCCATAGGTCAACAATCGGTCGCCCTCTCCCGCACTCCCACCTCAGCACCACGCCGACAATCAAAATCCACTGCTCGTTGTTCCCCTCTTGCTACTTACTCTACTTATGACTTTCGACCTGCTGTATTGATGGACCCCCTTATTTACCAACACATATAAATACCATAAGTAGGTATGCGCTGCAGCTTTCACTCTTGACCCCATATAAAAAAGAACATTTTCATCGTTAGCTGTGTGTATTACATTAAACACCATTTTATAATTTGCCAAATTTCGCAGAAGCCCAGAAGACGACGACGACGACGACTACAGTCTGTGAGTTTATACTGCCGACGACTGACGATATTTGCAATATTTACTGCCGATGTGACAACATAACATCATGATGAACTGCTGAACCCGGTCGACACCGCTCAGCCCGCACACGGCGTGTGCTCCAACAGACAAACCCTGACCATGTTCGCGACCGCGAGGTGAGTGATTAACGAACAAAAAAATAAAATAATAGGCACCGACGATTAGGAGAGACACTTGCGCGTGATACACGCCACTCGGTTGACACCTTTGCATTGCCCAGACGAGGTCCGGGTTATCGCCGTCGCGGCGCAATGTCGTCTGACCACCAGTATATGTCACATCACAATGCCCATTAAAAAAAATCACGAAATAATTAAATAATATGGCTGTTAATTATTGTCTATCACATTTACCTCTAACGCACTTGTGCAGCTCGCTGCGCACCTCCTCTCAAGTGGTTTATTGTGGTCGAACCCAACGACTATATTTACCTATGTTGGGAGAAGTATATTTACCTGTGTGTGGTTAGGTTAGAGACATTCGTCACTTTTACTTGGTGATTTAAGATCAGCCAATCCCCCACATGGTTTTGCGTTTTCAAAATGCATATTTTGAAGTATGCATAACATTAAGTATTAAAAATATTGTTACAATAATCTGAAATATCATAGTGATAGTTATTATAATATTTTGACCGACTCACAATGACAATAGCTGTTGTATGTCAAGTGTGTGTAGTGATCATTGTTATAATATTGTGGCTAACTTTCAATGACAATAGTTCTATGTTAACTGTTAAGTATGCATAGTGATTGTTGTTATAATATTGTAGTCAACTCACAACGACAATAGTTGTTAGGGATAGTATAACTCCTAATTATTAAGATTATTGAGAACGTCCTTACCTAATTTGTTTTAATTTGACCCTTCTCTCTGCAATCGCTTTTATTTTGTTCATTATTACATATATTTTCATGTTCTCAACATTTTCTTGTGCTAAATAAAATATCTCTCATATTATTGTCTATCTATGTTTCAATTTTCATAAAGTTTGAACTCAAAAAATTGTTTTGTCCAATATTGGGTACTATTCCCAAATTTTGAGAAAAAAATTGAGAATTTCAAAAAATGACCTTTTTAAGAACCATTATGAGGCATATTCAAATTAAAAAAGTTGCTGGTTGAAAACTTTTGAACAAGTATTTCCACACAAAAAAATGTTAACAAAAAAAAAATGAATAATTAAATAAAAATAATTTTAAAAAATTGTATAAAAAGTATATAATAATAAATATGAGTATCACCAAGTAGTCCAAATTCGATCAGAGTAACAAAATTAATTCATTTTTGTGTGATTATACCTCGGATTATACACTGATCTTACATAATAATATTATACTAATATACAAGTATTGAACTTAAATCTTGAACTATAAATTATTTTGTTATATAAAACATTAACGAAAAACTAAAATTCATTTTCATATATTCCCTTACGCCTAATGAATATTCCATAAATAATTTCAAATTACAATATAATATAAACATCATAAGAAAAATGGTACCGGTTTGAACCCAGTACCGTCGCATTCGAATTTGACTCCTAGACTACAAGAACACCATTGGAAACTCTTGAAGTAGTGGGTATTATGTCCAAAATTATAGAATTTTCAAAATAGAATAATTAGAAAACTATTGTGTGTACGGATTTTAGTTTGAACCATAGTATTGAGCGTCGGGAAATACAAAAGATGGCGAAAAAAAATTACCAACCTTCTACGGTTTTCTTTAACTAGAAACATACCATAATATTTGTCCATATATTCACTGATGTTAAACCAATTTTGTTTTATGTACGTGTGTGTAATTTTTTTAATCAATTAATTTTTGTAAAAGTGTGACTTAAAGTAAAACAAACGAATTCCGTCAAATGCTAACTTCACATAGCTTTAAAGAAAAAAGTCGACTTATAATTTTCGAGATTTTTTTAGGTCAAATAAACATGGGTATATGTGAGTGAGGTCACATTAAATTTTCAAATCTTTTAACATCAAGAATTAAAAATGTTATGAAATAAAAACTTGCAAAAAAACAAGAAATTTCCAATATATTCAATATGCTATACTTAACTCAAAATTGAGTAAATATTTTTTAAATTTTTATCAATTGTGTTTTCGTGGCCATTTTAAGTAGTTGGTGAAAGCTTCTAGTGTCTAGCTACAATATTTTTGAAATTATGTTGAAACTATACTTCGCTTTTACAAAAAATTTGGTAATAGCATAATTTTACCATTTTTTGTCAATTTTTGACAGATTTTCCTTGTTTTGAAAAAAAAATTAAGAAATTTGAAAAATGACCTATGTAAAGTGTCATCTATGTATGATTTCCGATTTAAAAAGTTATTGATCAGAATTTTTGTATAATTATTTTTTTATGAAAAAGTGATCACAGAAGGAGAAAAAAATAAACATCATTGTAAAATCATAAGCTCCGCTCAGAATCAAAAATTAATTTTGTATTTTCATTGATTACTATAGGTATGTAGTATTACTACATTAAACTTAAATAGATTCAAATATTTTGTCAAAACAGAGAACATTTTTAAGTTATTTAAGTAACAAACAAAAAATGTAATGTACAGAGTTGATTATTGTGTTTATTATGTTATCTACTAGAGCTATAGAGAACACATCACAGCTCATCCTGTATATATATAGCATGTTATATATCGAGTCTTGTGTTACCTATTACTGTTCATAAATATTTAAAAATACAAAAGTATATTATTTAATTTCTAGGAAACTATATTTTAATATGTTTTTTATTTATTTTTTAGTGCCAATATGGCTGCTCTACTCCAAGATGGTGTCGCCATCCAGAGCATTTCTATCCAATACATCAAGCGCATAATTTTTGCTTCATTCAACGATATATCAAATACATTACAAAATGGCAGGGATGTCGCAGGTCGCACAACCAAGTTGCTCGTTGCTTTTAAGCAACGAGCCAATGAGCCGTTTGTCTCCAGAAGCAATATGCAATTTAAATGATACAGAATGGGATAAATTAACAAGAAGTGACAGTGCTGGAAAATTAATAGAATATCTAGACAAAATGTATGATAACAATAATGGTATGTATATTTGCCTACAATTTAATATTAATACTAAGTTGTTAAGTTGTAAAAGTTTGCCAAAAAAAAAGACTGTTTTTGTTATGGATGGTAACCGTATGTGAGGAGCACCTACTGATAATTAAAATCACTGCAGATGTTTACAGTGTGTTTCTAATATGGTGGTACTTAAATTGTTTTTAATATTATGAAACTTTGTTATTTTCTCAGTTTAATCCCAAAATTGTAATAATTTTAAAAGACAATAATTGTTTTTGAAATATATGATTAGTTTCCTAGTTTTTAGGTGTCTAAATTAAAAACCTGTGTAAAACTACCAATTAATAATTGTATTAATTCTGAAGCACATTATTATCAATTACATATAGATTAGTTATTACTAATCCTTAGAAAGCTACACAATGTGTCTGTAAAACTATAGATAACAGGCGTGATTTTATGGTTTCCGATCAAAAATATTCATTGGGCTACACTCTACAGCAGCTTTGAAGTATCCTAAGCTCTAATCTATACATTTTATGTAACTGGCCAAACACTGATGCAATTATTGTGGAGTGTTTAGTCACTTTTCTACTGTTAAAGAAATATCATTTAAGTTCATATATTAACTTACTGACGACAGCATCTCATTTATAATTTGGAAATAGTCATTGTCACAAGTTAAAAATGTATGATACTCTGTATCCTAATGCGACCATATCTGAAATGGTTTCAGGTAAATTTTCATCTATTATTATTTTTACTCCATAAGCTATTATTTATACCAAATTTTCAACAAATATAGTTTGCTTGATATTAGTAGTTCCCACTACTATCAAAAATTGTTTTATGCTAGATTAAAAATGAGAGTATATAAATGAGTGTGAACTTAAAAGTTTTATGGTATTATATAAATAGAAAAAATTTATTCATTACACACAATTCCATTTATGTAAACAAATATTAATTGTAATATTACTTTACAAGAATACTAATTGTAAAATATGATAATAATTAATAATTTAACTACTAAAATAGTATGGAAAAAATTGTTTACTGATGAGTGTAGTCTGTAGTGTTTTCATTATTTAAGTTTCATTTATTAAATATAAATTTAAAAATATGATATTTTTTCAATAAATTATGTAATATCGTAGACAAATAGTGTTGAGTAATGATTTTATATGTCTATATCTAAGTTTTTACATAATATTCATTATAATTATTTTATGAGCATCAAACATCAAATATTATTGTTTTTGGTTCAAAACAAATAATAGATAAATTCCAGTGCTAGATTACATAATTGTACCTTCCTTGTAGTTTTACACATACTTATACATATATATATAACAATACTTCATACATCAAATATTTATTCAACCCATCATTATTGGCACTTTTAACAATGCTGCTTAGTCATTTTTCCAATTTGAAGTTCTTATCTCTTTTAAAGTCACCAAAAAGTACCCTATTTGTATAAATGGTCACTTTTTACCATTATTCTAAAAACTTCTGGCAAAAATATTTTATTTTTACATTTTGAGTGCAAAAAAAATATATATATAATTGTTTTTTTCAATCTTATAATCTCCACTCATCACCTTTATCAGTTCTTATTAATGTATAATTTTATATTTTCTCGGATATTATTCTTATTAATATAATTAAATTATATGCTCAAGAATTAAGCATAATTGGTTCTTTACATTATTCACAAAATTTTTTGTTTCATGTACTTTCTAAACATTAAATAAAAATTGAAATAAAATTTCAAAAAGGAAGAATGTGTTATTAAAATTACAAATATAATTCCCAAAAAATTATTTTATCAATTTAAAATTTTAATATTGGTCAGTTTTTAATTACTTTTCATCTATTTTGAACATGAAATATTGTGGCAGCTCTGTTTTAAATAAATATAAAATAAGTAAAGTGATTTTTAATTAAACAGTAAATGATTTTTTATAAGTATTTAATTACGTTTTATTGGTAATTTATTTTTTTATGTACAATTTAAATTTTCATAATGTTAAATTAGCACATCACTAAAATATAATATAATATCTTTTAGTTTTTTTTTTTTTTTAGTAGTTTTTAAATAGTTATTAATTGTATTTTCACAAAAGTTTGATTGCATAAAAACTCTGTATAAAGTTGAAATGTAAGGATATCTTCATAAAAATAATTTTTATATTAAAAATCATACAAAATATAATATTAAATCAGTTTAAATACCAGTATTTGATTTATCACTTAATTAGCTATATATTATAATTTTAAAATAAATATAGGTGTACAATTTAAAATTAATTAACTATTATTATAAATAATAATATTATCACAGTAAATTAATTTTTAAAAGTCAACTTAATGTTTAAATTAATAAGTATAAAATAATGATCAACTCTTAATAGTTTAAAACAAATATTGTTATTGATTTAGCACAAATATATTTAATTTAATTGACACTTAAATTAGATTATCTATTATTCAATAAATAATTTTGATCATTACTTTTGGGAATTATTATGAACTGTTATTATAAAAAAGTTGTCAAATAGGATTGGATCTAAATTTAATAATTTAACTTCTGATAATGTAGATGAGCTTTTTATATGTTCCTTTTTCTTTTATAATACAAAATATTTTATAATTTTTATACCTAGTTTACTATAAATGTTATCATAATAAACCCTAATCATTTAATCAAAATGCTATATATACAGACATACAGTGTATTACAGGGTTTGGTTTTAAAAAAATGTATAGTTTTGTTTCCATAGAAAATTAAATCTAAAAAAGACCTTCACATTTTAATCTACATAGACTTTTCTTTGAAAGATTTTGTTTTTTTAATTTAATATTTATATTTAACCTAATCTTAAACTTAGTTTTAAATTTTTCTTTTGACTTATCTGTTACTAATACAAGGGTGTGTTCCAGGGTTGTTATATTTTAAACAGAATGTTTTAAACAACTAGTTTAAACGTGTTTAAAACAGTCATTTAAAACATTTTGTCAATTGTTAAAAACCATTAAAACATGTGTTTAAAACAGTACAAAATCATTAAGGTCTATGTGAATATTGTATTTTTTTTGTTACATAATATTTTTATTTTTTCTAAATAGTACCTATGTATAGGGTATATCAGAAAGATCTAACAAATGGAAAGTAATTTTTTTTCTATTAATAATTTTTTCCTTTTTTTTTTTTTCTGAAAGTTATTACTACAGTATTGTGCTACAGTAATAATGTGTGTGTTTGTGCTACAGTAATAATGTGTGTGTTTATATATTTTTTTTATAATGTGTGTGTGCGTGTATGTATTTTTTTTATTTTTATTTTTTGAGAAACTTTTTAAAAAAAAATTTTCAAATTTGAAATTTTTTATTACAGTTTAAAAAAAATTAGAAATAGCCATTTTGTGAATCTAATTTTTAAGTCATAAAAAAAATTATTCATTATTACTGTTACGCAATGTTGTAGTCATAATTTTTCAGAAAAAAAAAAGATAAAAGTTATTGATCGAAAAAAAGTTATTCCATATTTCAGATCTTTCTGATATACCTTGTATATATATATTGGTTCTCTCATTATGAAGGAATAAATAATATTATTATATCTCCTTAAACAATTAAATAATAATTAAATTGTTATCATCAGTCTTCAATTTAGTTGTAAATATATTACAATACAATATAAAAATATGCCGTAGGCCAGTGGTTCCTAAAGTGTGCGCCGTGGCGCCCTAGGGCGCCTCGTTGTTGTTGTAGGGGCGCCGCGCCGTGTTGTTAATCTTTACGTGATTTAAAAATAAATAAATTGCAATAAATAAAGATTACGACGAGTAAGATATAAAATACGTAACTAAAAAGTTAAAGAGACTTTGTACATCTACATTTGTTGCCTACATTCAACTAATGAAAAATGTAGCAAAATTTATAGAGGCATTTAATAAAAAACTTAGTGTATAAAAAGCTCAAGTATATTCTAAAAATAATAAAAATGTTACTCACGTTTGTACGTTTTAAAATGAAGTAATATAATGGAGTTAACTAAGGAGACATAACTGAGGTACCCATGGACATTTAACAAATTTAAATAAATCATTAAACAAACATTTTCCTGAATATATTCGAATTAATTATAAATGGATTGAACAATTATTAAATATTTGCAGTAGATATAATGACAGTAAAAATATCTACTGACATT
>JAIPRM010000214.1:0-26601 GCA_025469315.1 Stegophylla sp. TES_Ste_2020 | reverse complement strand
GATAATTTTAGATTTTTTTTTTGTTTTTGTTTCTTATGGCTAACAAAGTTGACATGGGTTGCGAAAAAATAGAAGTAAAAAATATGGATCGTGAGATAAAAAGGTTGAAGACACCACTGCTTTAGACTTTTCACATATATTATTAAAATTAAAGAGAACATTTTCTAAATGTTATATCATTTTTGTAAAATAGTTTATAAAAGCTGTATAATATTCTCTCGAAAATGTTCTTTTCCTTTATTTACCCCTGATTTGAAATTTATCAATTTCGAGAGCTACAAAAAAAAAAAAAAAAAAAAAAAAAAAAAGCTCATTAGTTTTATTGAAAAGGGCGCCGTCGGTTGAAAAAGTTTGGGAACCTCTGCCGTAGGCAAATGGACAAATCAGGCAAACAACCATATTCCTAGGCAAATGGCCGAATGCCGACAAATAGACAAGTTTCAATAAATATCATTCGGTGTTTTTTGTTTTCCTAGCTGAGCTAACTAAGAAATGCCGTTTGCTTCAGCTATGGCCATTTGCCCTGGACTTGTTAGGCAAAAAGAATTGTGTAGACTGTAGAATAATATAAAATATTATATTATGTTTATTATATATTATTATATCATTTTTATGTTTTCATTCAAAAATTAATAAATGTCATACTCTAGGATATAATTTTATTATTATTTTATCATCAACAGTTTCTGCATATGTTTTGGCACTTGTCTTGCTGCTCAATGTGGGGTCATTTTAGTTTAATAGTCTGTAATTATCGATAAGCTCTTAAATAACCAAAGATGGTATATTATATTTCACCACATTATACCAATATAAACTGTAATCGAACCCAGATCACCCCTTAAATTTTAATATTATTTATAAATAAATAATAATATTATTATTTAAGATTATTATTATTATTATTTAAGTCTAAAGATGAAATGTATAAATTGTATTTACTTTTGAATAAAATAATAAAAATAATATTCCAAATTTAATATTTTATAATATTATTCTACATAATTCTATTTGCTTAACAAGCGTCTGGCAAATGGCCATTTGCCAGCTCAGCTAGGAAAATAGCTGTTTGCCTAATCTAATAATTTGCCTACGATATATATTTGTATATTGTATATGTCAAGTGTTACAATTAATATCAATTGAATATCAAAACACATTAATACATTAGGGTATTTTGTTTAAACCTAATAAGAAAACCAGTACCTACAAAGTATTAACTGTTAAGCATTCAATTATGAAATTAAAATAGTATGTTGAATAACTTGTATAAATCATACAAATTTAAACAATAAACTAGTAATAACCCCCATTGGGTTTTAATTTTAGCTTTCTTGTTTCAGCAGTTTTATTTATAACATATAGTTATAGCCAGGGCTCGAGACTTCTAGCACTAAAAAACCATGAAATATGCGCTATAATATGCCTTAAAAAATGGTAAAATATGCACTGTAATATGCTCAATAAAAAAATTAAACATGCTTAAAAAAGTTTAAAAAAATTTGTTTTGATTATTTCAAATTCTAAAAATATTTATTTATATAATCTACTTCTTGAAAATATTTCCATATACTAAGATTTACTAAATACTAAATTCGTAAACACTACATGTTCATTAAAGAAACAATTAAGATTCGAGATACAATAAAAATGATATATTCCATACTACTGGAATATTTTTATATGTAAGTAAACAATAAAATATAAATTACTTGGCAAGTGGCGGGGTGGTTCCGATAAATTTGGTAAAGCCACGTTTATATTATAAAAGCGAACGAACAAAATAGTTTTTAGGCCAAATTGGTGTCCACACTGAACAGTCTTAATGTGAACGCAGCTTTTGTAAAATTGGAATTTAAAGCAACACTTGCCGCTCACTAAGTACAAACCACAAAATTACTTCATTTTATTCAGATTAATAAATTATATGAAAAAATAGCATAATATTTATAAAAATAGCAGAAAAAAGACAAAAACCATAAAATATGCAAAAATATGCACTAAAAACTTTTAAAGCTACATTTCTTTTAATATGAAACGAATTTGTAGCTCACTCTGCTATTTTTTAGAGTTTTATAAACAAATATGCAAATGCTAGAAGTCTCGAGCCCTGGTTATAGCTATAAAATATATCCTATACAGAGCACGAAATACATTAAAATGGGGATAGTAATAAGAAAATAATATTATTAATAATTTGCTCATTGTAACACATATTGTCTAACTGTTTTATGTTTATTTAAAATTAAAAAAATCCTTAAAAATCCTTATAATTTTTCTTAAAGAATTAATAAATAAAAACTACTTGAGTATAAATCGAATTTGATAATAGTAAAAAAATTATGGTTTTGCACGCAATAATTTTAATGTGCAACTGTATAAATTATCAGCGTATTACTTGATTTCATGTAAGTAAACCATAAAAAGTATTATACTACAGAAGTACTGAATAAAATTACACTGCATATCATATGAGTGAGCACTGATTGCATGGTTTCTTTTAGCCACAAACATTAATACGTCTATGCTTCTGTTAAAGGGAAAACATTAAATACTAAATTTAACGCTTGTTATTTGGCTAAAGAAGCCTTTGGAGTTGTTGATTAAAACTTAACTAGCCACCACTATTACATTTTACTAATGTCAGTCCAAAATATATAAATATTGTTTGGATAGTCGACACATCCCTTATTTACAAATTGCATTATAGAAAAGTTAAAAACCAGAAAACCGGACATACTTTGCTCTTCGGGTCAAATACTCTTGGTGGTTGTATAGAATTTAAAAAAAACGATAAATCATATCTTCAATAAGACAATTCGGAACGAAAGAAGTTAATATAAAGAACAATAAAAATTATCATTTTCATCATCATTTTAAATAATATTATATACCATTGGTTTTTATTATGAATTACCAAAAAAAAAATATTTTGTGCAATTATTTCCATCAACTGTAAAGTTTTTTTTTTTTTATCTTTATCTTACATCTCTCAGATGTTTTTATCAAAAAAATATTTCAGGCCTCTTCTGGTTCTCTTACCCATAAAAAAATAACCCCGTTTACTTATGTTAGGTGTAGTATGTATTTTTTTTTTTTTTTGTTTTTGTAATTTTTTTTTTTTTATACTCAGCAAATTTTATATCCTACTATTAACTGAGAACAAGAAAAAAAAATTATTGCAAAAGAAATTTTCTTTCACAAAAACGCATATTCAAATTTTCATTAAGTTTAGATTAAAAAAAAAAATTTTAAAAGCATTATTGTGAAATTTTAGAATTTCGAGAATGATCTCTCTGAAGTACCATTTAGAGACAAATTTTGATTCAAAAAGTTGCTGGCTGAAACTATTGGATAAGTATTTCTATACAAAAACGTGTACACAAAATAAAAGTAAATAAATAAATGGTATTTTAATTTTAAGTATTAATATTTAAAAGTGGTATTATTTTAATGTATTAGTATTTTCAAATGTACAATAAAATATAAAATATGAGTAATCTTTATTCTTATTTCTGTATTGTATGTAGTGTGATTTATATTTGGCTCATTATCTTCTCTATGTTTATTTTTGCAATTTCAAAGAAATACTTCAAATAATCAATACAAAAAATACAGGTAACACATGAAAAACATTTTTGTAAAAGAAATTTTTTAATATGTAAAAATTATTTTTCCTGTTCTCAGTTAATAGCAGGATATAAAGTTGACTGAGTAAAATATAAATTATATATATTTATAATATCTATCATATTATAAATACGTGAGGTTATTTATTAGGGTGTCATCCCTTTTCTGTAGTTAATTCATATGATCATTACAATACTAAGTACTAATTTATATATTACTTCACTTTTTCGTTTTTGAAACTGATAACCAGTGGAAACGTCCATTAGTAACTACTAATACTACTACTACTACTACTGTTCTGTGCTATTATTAAGGGTTACATAACTTTATAAGAATATAATACTATAAATACATGAGTTATTCAAAAATATTACATTGTAAATGATCATTTCTCTAAAATATAGTTTAATGATAAATGAATGAATTTATTTTTTGTATGAAAATGAAGTATTATTATCATTATGTAATATCTTTTATCTTTCTATTATTAACTTTATCAGTATAAACCACGACCAAGGTCATGACTCGCTCCGCTCGCCAACCATTTCACTAATCAAAAATATCCTCGGCTTGATAAACGTTAATTACTTATACTTGATATAAAAAAATAATGTCATACTTTTGTTCAACTAATATTTTGTATAACTAATAAAATTATCAACATCGTTATTATTTGAAAATTACAACTCTATTTTTGAACTACTCTAAATTTGTAAAACTTGCACAATATGCCTGTACTAATTTTAAAAAAACTAAATTATTTCTTCGATAAAATAATTCTGGCTGATGCTTCAGTTAATTATAAACAACAATAATTGTTAGTTTTATATTGAATATATTTAACAATATTGTTATATATTTTTTATTTTATATATTCTATTCAAAATTTGTCTATGATAAGGTATTGTTGGTATTTTCAAAATTTAAGCAATATTATTGATGAGTAATTACTAGAGGTCAGAATAATATTCATTTGTATTTATATGTGTATATATAAATATTTTTTTTTTGAGTCTATGCTGCCAGATGAAAGTTTGGAATTTTTACAAATTGTGAAGCATATAAACTATAATGATCAATTTGTTTTTTGCATATTTGAGAATATTTCAAGGTAAAAGACTATTACGTATAATAAAAAATATCAGAGAATATATAGATTAATTTTATGGATTTTCAATGTTTTGTGTTGCAGTGGCGCATACATAATATTATAGATGTAATTTTATAAAATAGTCTCTGTGTAAGCTAAAAATTGATTGAAAAACCACTTCAAAAACTTGTAAAAACTGTAAGCAGTAATATTAATATAATTTAGTGCTTTTTGGTAGATAAAAAATTAAGTTAACTATTAAATTGTATCATATTGAATGGCCCACATCAATTAGAATAGGTTAGTACCTATTTAAAATACCTTTTAATGTATGTAAACAAATAGGGTAGTAAGACATGGTATTATTTAAATATTATTAAAACTTATTTTATAGACTATTTGTTTTTCATAACAATAACTTTTTTTTCCCTAAAAAAGTATATTTTGAATTTTAGAAAATATATTAATGAAAAAAGTATAACTTTTACATATTTTACTATGATTTTTAAAGAATATTAAAATAATATTTTCAATTTTTTAAAAGAATATTATTCTAGTCTCTAGTAATAACCAAATAATCTATGACCATTAAATATATTTGAGAAAATGATGAATTTTTCCGTGTTTTAAAGTTAAAAGTTCTTATGATTATAAATTGCCATAACCGATTGAAGAAAAAAAAACATAAGTTGATCTTATATAGGAGTTAGTTTGTATACAATTTTCCGCCCTAAATACAATAAAAAATGTTACGTAATAGTTAGGAAAATAAATCTGCTATTATTTGGATTTAGTCTTTTGAACTGTAATTCTTAAATTTAAACAATTATAAAATATTTTTCATTTTTCCAACATTCATGCAAATTATGTCACATGAAGAATCTTTTGGTGAAAGATAATATTAAGCGTAATTTAAATTTAAAATGTTTTAAGGTTTTGATTGAAAATTTATTTTTATTTTATGTAAAAATGACCAATTTCTTATTAATTCAAACTTTAAACGGTTATAAAAAAAATTGACCTAAGATTTACAAAATTTATTCAAGTTCAGTAGACTAATATGTGAGTGATATTAAATTTTCAGCTGATAATATAAATTCAAAATTTCATTGAATAATACCTTACTTAACACAAAGGTAATTCCAAAATTCTACATCTATTCCAATTGAGGTTGTACGTAAATTTTACCTAAAATTACACACTTTAACGTACATAAAAGAAAATTGGCTCCGCTGATTTTTTTAAAACTTGGTGCCTAGTTAGAGAATTTCATTGCGAATATTTAGATTTAATAAAATTTGAGCAAACAAAAAATTAAAAATTTTATAAGGGTTTGACTGAAAAAAAATGTTTTTTGCTTATCTTAACTTATGTATTTTTGATACTATTAAAATAATAGGATAGTCACAAAAGATTGCCACCAGTCAGTCACCTATGCAATTTATTATAGCAAAAATATTTTTCCCCCAATTTTTTTTATTATTTATAGACTATGGTGATTGTGTTTACATAGTTATTTGTGTTTACATATTTATTAATAAATAGTTACATACTATTCAGTTTCAGTGTATGTAATAATATTATAATATTCACCAAGAAAATTATTTTATTTATTTAACTATCGAGCCTAAATATAATTTATTGTTAAAGAAATGATTTATTGTTTCTTCAAAAAAAATAACACGCGTCAAAGTATGCTACTCGAGGTGCAAAATACACACTCTTTTTAAAATGGTGACTTACATAAGTTACATTTAAATTAATTTTTTAATTTAATATATTTTTGTGAAAAATCCTTTGTTATAGAAAAAATCTAAAATTGTATTTATATATATAGGTAGCATATCATACGATGTATTACAATTTGTAGATAACATTTATTGTATAGATAAGATACAACACTGCTACTGTATTTCTATAGGAAATAGTAGAGAGCCTATATATCAGAGTGGCCACTGACTGGTGTCGTCATTTCTGATTGGTTCCTGTATTTTCAATGAAAATTTCGTCCAAACAATATTATTAAATAATTAATATAAAATGTTATTGTTTTATTACTGATAGACTCATATGATGTGCCGATAATAATTGGACGAAAAATTGAGCAATATGGCGCCGTCCGTATCCATTGATAAGAGGTCCGGTGGCCACTCTTTGATATATAGACTCTCAAGGAAATAGTGTTCCTAAAAAATCAAATAATCACTAATGTAATGACACTGTCTTTTTTGTTCCACACTGTATCTAGAAGTTTTATATTTTAAAATGTATTTGTCTAGTGAATTTAGTAGGGAAGGGATGAACACTGGGATCGCTCCTACTACTATTATCTTTCGATAAACATTGTCACAAGGTACTAATATACTAAAATCAATGGTACTACTCTAACGAGAAGAATGAGGTCCGCTGGTGTATGATGCTGAATAGTAGTTTACCTTGCCCCTTGATCGTGCAGATATGCATGTTATGATAAATATGCATACCATGTATTTTCGATATATATATTTTTAATAACATGTGCTCAATTATATTTTTGCGTTATCACAAAATGGAGGGAAAACATGTATGAAAAAAAAAATCGTAATTAGTGGATGATCATGATCGACGACGATGTGATGGTGGAGGGGGTCACGGAGGAGGAGATTTTACTGTCCTCTCTTTGTGCGCGCGTGATAGACGAAAACGGCAGCCCATTACTACTGCCAGTCAGTGTTCTTCAGGCTTTAACGCGCGGCACAACTACTTCGTTATCGAGAAAGTTTACTGCACGTTGACTCATATTAGATGTATTTTCGTTCACATGGTAGGTCGCGTATCCACATCACATAGTTGTGTGATTATGAAGTTCATCTATCATTACACCTGGAGCAGGCAAATTATTTTCAACTCGCAAAAACTGGTAAAAAGAAGGTGAACGGTTTTTTGGATAGCGCACGTTTTTTTACGCCCACCGCTGCCGATCGACGAAACCAAATATCCAAAAATCTCCCCATTATTCTGCTACTATTTCGTTCGTTGTCATCATTATTATTACCTATTATTACTGTTACTATAAAATATAATCCACCTATATAATATATATACATAAATATAGATATTCAGTTTACTCGTAATATAAAATAGTTGATGATTATTTTTATTTTTTTGGTTCCATTTTTATATTGTTTAACTTTTATGTTACCTTAAAACTAATTTGTAAATATATGCATATATATTATTCCGCCGCCGGGTATTCACTTAGGTACATTAAGTAATAGATATTTGGTTTCGTGTCAAAACACTCCAAGGCTGATGTTAACGCAGCACATAGCTGCCGGAATGATTTCTTCTCAATGGTGTTCCTCTGGTACGTTGATGCGCCTTTTATTATTTTACTCCGTAAAACTGATCCTGACTTGAATATAGTGGTTATTATCTAAAACACATAATTAATATTACCTACACATATTATATACTACTCGTTTCCCAATTAAACCCTTATTAACAAAATATTGTTTGCAAATATCTATAGGTATTACAATAATAATAATAATATCCATTTTATAAAGATATTAACAGCATATAGGTATTATGACTAATAGATTTTATTTTCTCGGCCAAATTGATTTAGATTATATTCAGCTAAGTCAAGTTTATCCTTTCAAAATATATATCTTTATCATTTCACAAAAAATAAGTTAATTTTTAGTCAGTAGAGTATAATATACAATTTTAAATTATAGTATATTTTATTTTATATGGGTTTCTAAAATGTTATTAAAATCATGATTAGACTGCTTCTTGCTTATAATACAATTTTCTATCACCTAATAGACAGAAATATTATTAATTTGTAACATTGTTTTAATAGATATACTTTATTGTTTAAATATATATAATTATTATTACGATTTGTATTGGTTTAAAATATTACTTGGAAGATAAATATATTAATCATAAAACTGAAGATTTGTCTATATCTAAATAATCGTATTTAGTATTATATGTGACGCTGATGTAACCAAAACATTTCAATCGATGATCATGGTAACATAATTGCTATCATTATTTTCTCTTATTAACCCAATTTAAAGCAAAATAAACTTGTTTTTATGCTAAAGGACATTGTTGAAAAAATATATGTATAGATATGAAATAGTGAGTGTGATATTTTGTTAGATTTTAACCCTTTGATTGCCTGATTTTCATACATGGGAGAATTTCCACAAAAGCAATTTATGAAAATTAATAAATTCTCATAAATTAAAATAATAAATTTACAAAAGTAAAACTAAATTAATTTTAACTTCTTCATCACCAAAAACTTATAAAGTTTAAACTCTTTTATAATTGCTGGTTTTATTATTTATTAATAATTCTGTCTTGTTATGTTGTCTCCAGTTAAGTAATTTATAATATGTATGCTTAGGAAAATATGATAATTTTCAAATTACGATTTTAAATTAAATTGTCCCTTATCCATTTATAATAATACCTCATATCCAGTTAATTACATAATTGACACTTTTGCAAATCATTATTATTTTTCTTTTAACTGTTGAAAGACATTAAATACTTAGATGTTATGTCCAAGGTCCAGAATGCATAGCTTTTTTTTTTTTATCTCATATTTTTAAATCAATACCATTTCAATATTTGGAAAATATATACAGGACTTTGGAATTTAGTTGGTATATATATGTATAATTTACACATATAAATTATAGCAGACTTAAATATTATTGCATAAACATCATATCACATGGAGTAAGATATTACATATTTTGATCTATTTATTTGCAAATTTCCTTGACATATTGACTGTCTGTCTAGTGATATGAATAATAATTAAATAATATATGATAGTGAATTCTCCTTTGTTACTTTTGAAATTCATTTTATTTTAAATATATTTATGTATGAATAACATTCTAATACTTGGGGGACATGTAATAATTAAAATAATTACAGTTTATCGCATAGTGTTGGCCCTTTTCAGTTAATACTAGATTGATATCCCAAGACAATTTTTTTTTTATAAATAATGACAACTATTATAAATGGGATTGACTATTTAGATAAGCAGTTGACATAATGTCCAATAGATCTATTTGGGTCATTTATGTACATTATAAAAGGTCAATAATTATTAGAAGATAATAAGTTAGTGCACAATTGAATATATTGTATATAATAGTGATCATTTTGATTGACTGATTTTTATAAGTAGTTTTGTGTTTTACCCAGAATTATAATTAAGCTGAACACAGTTAATGTCAGTCAAGTAAAAGTGATGGGAAATATCATTTTATAAAATTCTAACTAAATATATTAAAAATTTGATTTTAATCGATTTTATATTTAAGTTAAAACTGTTTTATTAATTTAATCTAATATTTAATTTATATTTGTTATTTTAAATCTATGTTTGGTGAAATAGAGCAACTTACTGGAAATTGTATGTTGTGCAATATAAGATAATTAATTTTTATTTGCCATTTCAATGTATTGCTCTAGATTATTATGCTATTCTTATTAATATGATCAATGTTAAACCGTTTAAATTGAAAATAATGTAATTATGTGTATAATTTTTTCAGAATCTGAAACTATTACAGACTGGCTAAATGAAGAAAAATTCATTGACCTTCCAATATTTGATGACTTCATGACAAATACTTCTCCAAATCACATTGAAATGAAACCAATTGAATACCAGAAATTTGTCCCGTCTAACAAAGCTATCCATTACCAACCATACCCAACCCAACAATATGCGCCTATGTATTGCCAACAAACATCTTTTCAACCAAAATTCAACTATGTTCCACCTGCTTCATTAACACCTCCGGAAAGTCCTAAAGATACTGATGTCCTAATGTCTATGCTGGATGAAGTTTATTCTGGAGAACCTGAAGAGCTTAGTGAATTAGTTGTTGATGAAGACACATTGTCAGATTTTATGTCATCGGATGCCAGCAGCCACACTGATTCTTACAGTGAAATACCAAATAAACGGGCCAAACCATACTCACCAAAACCACCCACTGAAGAAAAACGATTGCGTAAAAAAGAACAAAACAAAAATGCTGCTACAAGGTACAGGATGAAGAAAAAGGCAGAAATCAAGGAATCTGTAATAGAAGAGAAACAGCTTTTGCAGAGAAATGATAAGCTCAAAGATGAAGCTAAAGAACTGGCCAGGGAAATTAAGTATTTAAAATCACTGTTGCGAGATGTTTACAAAGCTAAAGGGTTGTTAAACTGAATTGCATTAAATAATTTAAGATCTGATTATTGAACTTAATTTTAATTGCGCATTTTTGAATAATTAATATTAAATGTTTGTTTGTAATAGCGTTAGAATTCATCAAATAAATTTAGCGATTGGTAGGTTCCCTTAGATGTTTTGTTTTGTTTTCAATGTATTCTCAAATAAAATAAGTACATTATATAAAAATAAAAAATTATCTTTTAAAACCAGTGCAGTCATTGACTTCTTGTAAATATTCTATTATCCTTTTTTTACTAGTTAATTTGTATTTTCTAATATTTTATATATATTAAAGTTAGCCAAGTAAACATGTATAATTTTCAATCATATAATATCCAGTCTTGTGTTAAGCAAAAATTGTATTATTACTATATCTAGTTTGTAAAACATTGTTTTTGGAATAGTGATAATAATATTTTTCCCAAAAAACATATTATGTGAAGCATATTTTTAATAACGTCACTATTCTTTTGAATTTTTACTATCCCTAAAACCATGAAATTTATGTATGCTTGATTATATTAATATGTAACCGCTTGGTAAATTTTGCTTTAAAATAATAAAAATAATTTAAGTAAAGAAATCAAAATAAAAATGAAATGCATTATATTATATAATTATTAAAACATTTATTTCACAATAGAGATTTTAGTGAATTATTTTAATTATCTATAATTAAATTATCGTTTTACAAAGTTGTACTTATAGTTCATAAAAATACATTATATATATATTCAATATTATAATTTTATCAATATGATTGTAATCGTCCAAATGAAATTATTGTTTTAACTTGAAATATATTGTGTATAACACGAAAAATTGACAATATGACAAGTTGAATTAGGTGTTGGACGATATTTTTCTTAATTTTTATTTATAGTGGAATAAAAACTGTTTTGATTTATTTAATTAAAAATAAATATTAAATATCATTTTTCTTTGTAAAAAACATAGTTAAAATTATTATTAAAAATTTGTTTTTCAGAATTGATTGAACAATAATTTAATTAACATTTTATCTAAGAAATTTTTAGAAATATTTGTATAATTTTTTATGGTATCTTAGTTTAATATAATTTTAATACTTATTTTATATTCCATATTTTACACTATAATGTAGTGTTTTACATTTATACTTAATTAAATTTATTGTTTTCAGTAAAAACAAGAATATTTTGTTACAATTTATTAAACCATACATCTTGTTTTAACTCGTCTGAGTAAAATGACAAAACTATATTAATAATACATGTTGACGGTATACTACTTTGGGGAGCCATGTTTGAAGAAATGTCATAAAATAAGTATCTCTATCGTGTGGTTAAACAGTTATGGTGTGTTAAGTATTAGAAATTAATTATTTTAAACAGCATGTTTTCAAATAATAATTTTGCATTTACACCCCTGATATTTGTTTGATTGTCATAGGTTAATGGGGGTACTCGATTTTTTTTGTCACAATTTGATTAATGTATTTTGTATGTTCTGAAAAAAAAAGTTATTATTTTGTAAATGATAGTCAATTAAGTAGTATTACACTGGAAAAATTGAAAAACCACGTGCAATTCATGAAAAAAAAATATGACACTTGTTTAAAAACACTGGTACTTGTGGGTTATTGTGACTCGAAATTTTCCGATTGTTACGAATGGGTTATGGGTGACTACCTGCCAAATTATACTGTGATTAGTGCACAGTATTTTTTAAATATTATCCCTGTAGTATAATACTTTATACTATAGCACATCATACCCATGATAAAACTAACTCGATGAGGTATGTTTCGTACTCGGTTCAAGCAGTCAACACAACCACTTCGCAAATCAAAATTATCCCTTGCCTTTTTGTGCAATTTTGGTTTGATAATCGTAAATAACAATATCAATATTTGCAAATTGTAATTAACGAGTATCAAACTGAAATCTACCCATGTTCCACAGCAAGTTGAAGAATATTTTCCATTTGCAGAGCCATCGTGAGTCGGGCCTTTGGTTGAAGTAGAAAACTTACCTCATCAATAGGGCTGTGAATTTAATGTAATAAAACACCTTAAAAATAAATTTAAAATGTTGTAATAAATGCGCTTCAAATGGTTTTTAAAGGCACTGAAAATCAATTTCAAGAAATTGTCATCTTATTGGTACTAAGAATAATTTATATTTCAATAAATAATGAAATTTATTGACATATTTTTTCAATGGGCAAGAAAGAATTTTTGATTTTAGCATTTGATTGTAATACACTTTACTCACCCGCAAACTCAAAACTAAACGGTTCTAAATTAAAGATACTAAAAAACAAAACTGAATAATGTATGGATACCTAAAGATTAACTTACTTAGTCCAATTATTGGTAACTAATATGGCACAAATATTAAATTCAGACCAAATCAAACACTGAATTTCACCCTTATACAAGTTAGGTAAAATTAATATATTATAAAATCTAATTTTGACTTATTTACAGCATAATTTAAAACAAAAAATATGTATGTAAAAATGTTAATTGATGGAATTTTATAATAAATACTGGAAAAAAAAATAAAAAATATGACATAGGTAAAAAAAATTATAAAGTCAAAAAATGCAAAATAAGTTTTATAGCTTATAGATAAATGAATTTGTTGTCACATGATTCAAATTTTGCGCTTAAAAATCTATAAATTCACATCCGTACTCATCAAGCTAGTTTACTATATAGTATAACATAGTCATAGCGTACTATACTTATAATTATAAAATCCGGGGTAGAGTTTCAATAACCTGCTTCATCTGCTATATAACCCACAAGTACCAAACACCAGGTGCAGATATAAAGAGGGAGGAGGGTCAAGGGGCGATCGCTCCCTCTGTAGACTCTGATGAATACTATAGGTTGTTTTTAAAAAATTGTGGAAAAGCCGACATATTTCACATTATGGGTATTCTTTGCACCTCGGATGGAGTACCTCTTGGTGGGTTTGTTGAATTATAAGAAAACAATAAATCATTTATTCAATAAAACTATTCTGAGCAGACCATCATTTAATATACAATAATCATAATTTTCAATACATTTAACATTTGTTTTTAATAACAGAATAATCCATGTTAATCTCAATAATCTCATTATTCGTGTAAATGATCAATTTTGTATAATATTTTACGTAATAATAAGTATTAGTATAAGTAATTGTATCACCAATTTGTCGAAATTTGACCAGAATAACAAAATTATTTTAGTTTTGTGTGTTTTTTCACTAATCATACATAACATACTGACATTCAGGTATTGAACTAGAAATAATTTTGTTACATAAAATATTTATAAAAAAGAAAAACTGATTTTTTTTACACTCCCTTACACCTAAGAAATAATCCATTAATAATTCCAAATTACAATAAAATTTAATATCATAATAATGATGAGAAAGGATTTAACATCATACATAGTGTCCTAAATTACATGAGATATATATATATATAAGCCAAGTATGTACCTATTAACATAAAAGTGATGTGTTTTTTTCTTCTATGCCTAACCATATTATCAGATTCTAAAAGTTGTCCAAAATTTTCATTCTTTATTAGATCATAAATTTCATTAATTTTAAAAAGGCCTTTTTTAAAAATATCATTTTTAAAGTGTATGAAAGAAATCTTAAAAATGAAGTAAAATGATAAAAATATGAAATAATTGTAACTTCCTAGATTCAGTGGAGTATTTGAGACTTCTTTTCTGGGGGGGAGGCTAATCCTATCTATCTAGAAAAGAGATAAAAAAAATTATACTTCTCACCTCGAGTGAGATAATTTTGGGGGGTGTGTTGAATTAAAAAAAAAAAAAATGAGAATTCATTTCTTCAATAAAACGATTCTGAGCAGGCTTTATTTAATTTACAATAACAGAAATTTTCAAGATGTTTACCAATTGTTTTTATAATAAGTGAATAAATGCTCAATTTGTTATTCGTGTAAATAATCAAATTTATGTAATATGTTACTTAATAATAAGTACTAGTATCACCAATTGGTTGAAATTCGACTACAATAACAAAATTAATTCATTTTTGTGTGATTGTACTCTGATCTTGCATACTATACTGATATACAAGCATTGAACTTAAATGTTGAGCTAAAAATAATTTTGTTACATACCTAAATCATAAACAAATAACAAAAATTGATTTTTCATATACTGCCCTAATATACAATACCCAACAATACCCTAACCTAATAAATATTAAATAAATAATTTCAAATTACAATAAAATAAAAACATCATAACAAAATGAATTAAAATGGCTCTAATTACAATAAATCAACAATAATTCGCCAGGTAAAATAATATTTGTACTAATGTTAATCGTGTCGCCTCTGCCCTTTGGACAGTCATGGTTAAAAAAAGTGCAAAAAATTATTTATTACTAGTATAACCACTAATACAGCGATGAGAACTATTGAAATAATAAGTATTTAATATAATTATCGAAAATATTGAATTTTCAATTTTAAAAAATTAGAAAATTATTGATCCACATCCAGGCAGATTTTAGTTCACACCATCAAACTCGGCGTCGAAAAATACTTGAAATTATGATAAACTGATAAAACATGAATCTTCTTCAGTGTTCGTAAACTAGAAAAATATATCATAATATTTGTCCGTTCTTTCTCTGATTTTTAAATACTGGACGAAGTTAAAAAGCTAGTGTATTTACAATGTTGTTTATTTTTCTGTAAACACTTTTTCATATGGAAATACTTGTCCAAAAAACTCAACCAGCAACTTTATGAAACAGGATTTGCTTCTTATTGGTACCTACTTAAAAGAGGTTATTTTTTGAATTTTTCAATTTATTTGGGGAAAAACTACACAAAATTTGACAAAAAAACACGGAAACCATTTTTTTTTATCCAAACTTTATGAAAATATAAACATAGACTGACAATAATATGAAATATATTTTTGCGCAAATAATTTTGAAAATGTGAAAAAAAATTTTGGACATTTTTCTAAACTTTTGTTCTCATTTAGTTTTTTCTCCTTTTATTTATTAATTAGATAAAAAAAAGTAAAGTTAAGCAAAAATAAGTAAAGTAAGACCAGAAAGCCGGACATACTTACGTACCACAGGTATTCTTCGCTCTTCGGGTCAGATGTTCTTGGAGGGTGTACCCAAAAATTGACAAAAAACGGTAAAAAGCGACTTAACCAAAATTTTGGTAAATTCGATTTTTTTTTAACATAACTTCCAAAATAATGGAGCTAGAAAGTTGAAACTTTCACCAACTACTAAAATAAATTACACGCACAGCTCATACAATTTTCATAAATATTTGACCAATTTTGAGGTAAGTGCAGCATTTTGGAAATTTCTTGTTTTTTGTTAGTTTTTAATTCTTAAAATTTTAATGTATGGATATTAAGAGCTGAAAATTGAATACAAACATAATTATATGTATAACCAACGGTCCTAAAAAAATCTCGAAAATCGTAAGTAAACTTTTTTTTTTATAACCGTTGACCGTTGTAAATTAATATTTTGACAGAATTCATTAGTTTTACATAAAATTGCACACTTAAACGCATATAAAAAATAATAGGTTTTACCCATTTTTATGAAACTTGGTACATAGATGAAAAATTACATAGCAAATATTTCGGTTTAAGAAAATATTTCACGGACAAATAATTAAAAATTTTACAACGAGTTGATTGAAAAAAAAAATCAGAAAAGTACGGAAAAATTATTATAAATATTAAATACTATAAATAAAAATAAACATGGATTACTTTGTTACTAATTAACAATATTGGACTATTACTGGATATTTGAAAAAATTTAGTGAATTTTATTGGATGTACCTATTTTTTGAAAAAAAGTTATTTTCTGTAAATAGCTCAAAACCCAGAGATTCCCATAAACAACCAAAATACCAATTACACTAATTTTTTTTACATTATGTAAAGTCATAGACTGATTTTCAATATTTTAAGAACGGCTGAATTTGATGGAACATGGTGCTAAAAATTAAATCCTAGAATAATCTTAGCCTGAATAAAAAGAAAACCTTTATTTATGGTAAAAAAAAAAAAATTAAAGAAAGTAGACTACATTTAATGTATTTAAATCGAAATTAAAACCGGTGGTTTTTGAATAATTATTCAAATTTATGTGTTAGGGATAATATAGGTACACAATTTATTACTTATAATATGCATATTAAAGATATTATGATTAGCTAACCAAATAAACCTACAAATCATTAATTAACATTCGAGATTCTCCATTCCCACCAACCACAGAATGCCAGTTTTGTATGATTCTTTAGTGGTTCTCTGAATTTGGTAAATATTTCAACGTCTTCTGTTATTTAATTATTCTTCGAAAAATCTCAGGTAGGCAAGGTGGCGTATTTACACCACCTGGCCCCTTCCTCCTGACGTCCATGATAAAAATACAATTCTAATCATACTTTTCGTATCAATAATTTTCTTTAATTTTAATAATGTAAAACTTCAGTCTGAAAGGTTATTTAAACTAATTAAAACTGAATTCAATTAAATAACATTATGATACATTAAAAAAAAGGTACAAAATTAAATTTCTGAATCAGATTTTGATACATTAATCATTAATTAATGATTCAAAGAAAAATAATCATCAAATTTTGAGTAGTCACCTAATTTTTGTTTCGGGATGATCCTTAAAATCTTAAATTTTTAAATACGATGCGAACTATCTAAACGTTAAATCATCAAAATAATATATGAATAGTAATTTTGTTTTCCTATGTTTCGCTGATGGTACCTACTATCCTTGAGCCCGTTTGTTGTCTATATCTGACGACGTGAAGGCGCAACGAAGGACGAAAAATATCGCTTCGTATTTAGATACACTCGTATTTTTTGACCTTCGGCAATTTAGACTATAGCGCAGCGCTTGACAACGATTTCGGAGACAGCGTGTGATCAAACCAGACATTTTTAATATTATGTTGTTTTTAAAATGCGACAATATTGCAATAATGTCCAGCTTAACATAATATTGATTTTAAATTACGAAAGAAACAAAAAATTTATCATACTAAATCGTTAAAAATACTTAAATTTTTTCTTAGGAATTGTCTTTTGGAGGGGATTGTATGGCCCTCATAGCTCCTCTCCTAAAGCCGCCACTGCAGGTTATCATCAGTGGTTCAGCAGTGTATATAGGGGGAGGGGTGCCTCCTGGGCCATGGCCCATAGTGAAATTTTCGGTTCAATTAAAACGTTTTATTATACATAGTTGAATTAATAAAAAAGTTCCTATTTTGTTCGAGTTTCTGCCGCCAAAAGATTTATTTAAATAATTTGTTTAATACGAGTAGATATTTATAACATATTTTATTCGATTTAAATACACGAACAAAAAACTACAATATCATTTATTATTAAATAATTGTGTAAATTAAATTGATTTTTCGACTAATTACGTGCTTTAGATTCTGAACGGAGAGAAGTTAATTCGTGTTTATTTATTATCATAATATAGAATATTATATACTTAGTATCATGTTTATTTATTTGATTGTAATGTTCACGTTTTTGTATAGAAATATTTGTGTAAAATTTTCAATAGAAAATTTTTTGGAATCCGAATTTTACTCTAAATGACTCTTTAATCTTTTGAGAGGTCATTTTCAAAGTTTCAATAGTTATTTCAAAATTTGAGAAAAACTATCCAAAATTTAACAAAAATTCCTTTAAAACTTTTTTTTTAATCCAAGCTTTATGAAAATTTAAGTATGAGACGCCAATAACATGAAAAATAATTTAAAAAAATATTTTTCTATACACTTTTTCCTCAACAATTTATTTTTCTGTTCTCAGTTTTTACCTATTCACAGTTTTTTGGAAGGAAAATTAAAAAAAAAATTGTATACACTGAAGATCAGCTCAAAATTTTTTAACGAAGAAATAACTTATTGTTTCTTTATAAATTGACTCATCCACCAAATTCCATTCGAGGAGCAATAAATAAATAATTTTAGTATAAACATACTATACTACTGTAGGTCATAAATAATTTAATTATGACCAGAGAAATTACTTTTATTTGGTTGAGGGGAGGGATTAAGCTTATTATTTTAATCATTAAGATATTTATGGACGCAAAAAAAAAATCCTTCAAATAAGTAAATAAGTACAATTTACACTTTCAAAATTTAATAAAATTAAATTTTATTTGACTGACCTACTATAACTATTAACTATTTAATTATTATCTAGTTAGCCCCTAATTTCAACCCCTAGCTACACTCTAGATTAAAACTTCTGTCTGCTTAAAAATGTCTAGTTATTAGGCTATATGTAACATTAGTCCTTGCTGAAAAAAATTTCTATATACGCCACTGTCGCCACTGGTTATCATATTCAACAAATTATTTAGTTGCTATCAAATTTTCTATAGAGATAAACAATAAAAGCAAGATAAAATGACGTGAAAAAAATGTATGCTGTGTCAACACTTTGAAAAAATGTGAATTTCGAAAGATGACCTGTTGAAATTACCAATTAGAGACGAATTCAGATTCAAAAAGTAACTGGTCGAAACTTTTGAACAAGTATTTCTTTACGAAAAAGTTCAAAGAAAGGGGAAAAATAAATATAATATTGTAAAATCATCTTCGCTTCACTCAGAATCTAAAAGTAAACTTTATAAAATTATATTGAATTAAAATTATTTTGGTAAAAATAAGTTATAAAAGCATTAAGTAAACTATAAAGATATTTATTTATGACATATTTAATATCATCTTAAGAAAAAAAATTATTGCCACACAACAATTGTTTATCCTTCGTTATGTTTAGTGTATATTAAACCATTAAAACAAATTTTGGGATTTTTTTTTATTTGATTTAATTACTTCCATATTAAAATGTAATAAAACAAAGTAAAATAATGAACTAATAAATTATGCATGACACTGCATGCATAGTAAGACAAGAATAACATATAATATAGAAATTAGAAAACATGAGTTGTGCTTTATTTTATATCACATTATATAATTTATACATTAATGTTAACCGATAAAATACGTGTAATAACGCGTTTACAAAGGTGTAGAGTTCATGATATAGACAAGATAACACATACCTATTTATTATTTTATCGATTCGTTTTCATCCAAATCGTATTAAGGTTCGTACACACTGCTGCGGTGGCACTGTGGCAGTGGTGGTAACGAATACAATTAATAATAATTAATTAAATTAAAATAGGTACTTATATTTTTTAACTTTAAAATGTAAAAAGTATTCACCTACGATAATAAATTCTACGAATAAAATAAAATTAAATATAAATAGGTATATAAATAACCTATGGTAAAGTAATAAATAATAATAGGTAGGTTAAATTATTATAAACAATATGTATAAAATTACCTAAAAAGTAAAAACATTTGTATAAATAAAATAAAATATTTAAAATTATAATATATAAATATTCAGTGGCGTATTTGAGAGGGGAGGGGTAATAGTAGAGATCATCCCCTCCAATCAAATATTAATTAGAGCAAAAATACTGAGATACTGGGATATTGAAACAAATTGGTGTGCTATAAAAAAAACTGTAGTAAATATACGTATATTGCATATCGTAGCAGTGAAATTGGTCATGCAGCAATTTACCGCGGCATTTTATCACGAAGGTCCACGGCAGATTTTAACGCGGCGGTGTACGTTCATAGGATTAAATACGTGTGTTACTAATATTATCATCGCCTTAAAGGTTAGAATTTTGTAAGTTGAAAGATTTAAAATTTAAATAATTTTATACCATTTGCTTTTCTTTTAATTACCTTTTAGATTCTGAGAGAAACGCAGATGCTTATGTTTTTACAATAATGTTAATTTTTCTTTCTCTTTAAACACTTTTTTGTATAGAAATATTTACATACATACTCATACGTTTTGCTAACGGTATTAAAAAAATCTCGAAAATCGTTAGATAGATTTTCTTTTTATAACAGTTTAAAGTTAATATTTTGACGTAATTCATTATTTTTACATAAAATTGCACTTTTCAATATTTAAAAAGTAAAGTATAGACAAGAAAGCCGGACATACTCTGCACCACGGATATTCTTCGCTTTTCAGGACTGATACTTTTGGTGGATGTGTAAAATTTTGAAGAAACGATAAATCATTTCTTCGATAAGACGATCCTGAACGAAAGAAGATAATAATATAAAAAACAATATAATAGTTGTCATTTCCAACACACCCACCAAGAGTATATGACCCGAAGAACGAAGAATATCTGTGTTGCGAAGTATGTCCTGCTTTCTAGTCTTTACTTTACTTTACTTTTTTTATTTAATAAATAAAGGAAAAAAAGATTAAATAAAAAAAAAAAGCCGGACATACTTCGCACGATGGGTGTACTTCGCACAATGGGTGTTCTTCGCATGATGGGTGGGATTCTCTTGATGGGTGTATTGAATTTTAAAGAAACGATAAATCATTTCTTGAATAAAACGATTCTGAGCGAAGTTTCAAATACTATATAATAATAATAATTGACGATAAGGTTATATCAATAAAATTATATTTAATAATGTTGGGTAAGTACAACATAATTTGTGTGCGTACTTTCGTTTGTGTGTGTGCGTGCGTGTATGTTTGCGCAATAGCGCGTGGTGTGTATGAGGTAACAAAAGTCTAAATAAAAATCTATATTTTCTTAAAATTAATAAATCGACAAACTCACAATAATTAGTGTAATTAAAATTCTTGTCTCTTTACGGGAAAACCTGGGTTTTGAGCTATTTATATAATTAACTTTATTTTCCGATAATAGTTACACCATACACCAAATAAAATTCATTAAATTTTTTCAAATGTCCATTAATAGTCATAATAACAAAATAATCCATGTTTATTTTTATTTATATTATTAATATGTATAGTAATTTTTCCGAATTTTTTTCAATCAAAACCTTGTGAAATTTTTAATTATTCATACATCAAAAATTTTCTTACACCAAAATATCCACAATATAATTCTCCATCTACGTACCAAGTTTCATAAAGATCGGCTGAACCAATTATTTTTTATATGCGTTTAAGTGTGTAATTTTAAGTGAAACCAATGAATTCTGTTAAAATTCCTAATTTAAACAGTTATAAAACGAAAACTTGACTATTGATTTTTGAGATTTTTCGAGTACTGTTAGAAATACATATGAATATGATTGTATTAAATTTTCAGCTCTTAATATCCATAAATTAAAATTTTATGAATTAAAAACTAACAAAAAACGAGAAATTCCCGAAATTTTCAAAATGCCGTACTTACCCCAAAATTGGTCAAATATTTTTGAAAATTGTATGAGGGGTGCGCATAACTGTTTTTAGTAGTTGGTGAAAGTTTCAACGTTCTAGCTTCATTACTTTGGAAGTTATTACTAAATAACTAAAATTAATTTCATGATAATAATTGCAAGAATATTTGTCAGTACTTTTTCAGAATTTTCTTCAATAAAAATCTTATAAAACTTACAATTTTTCGTCCGTATAAAATTTTATTACACCAAAATATTCGTCTTGTTAATTTCTATCTATGTACCAAATTTCGTAAAGATCGGCTAAACCAATTATTTTTTATATGCGTTAAAGTGTGTAATTTTAAGTAAAACTTATGAATTCTGTCAAAATTCCAAGTTTAAACAGTTGTAAAAAAAACTTGACTAACGATTTTCGAGATTTTTTGTGTACTGTTAGAAATACATATGAATATGTTTGTATTAAATTTTCAGCTCTTAATATATCCATACATTAAAATTTTATGAATTAAAAACTAACAAAAAACGAGAAATTTCTGAAATTTTCAAAATGTCGTACTTATCCCAAAATTGATCAAATGTTTTTGAAAAACCTTATGAGGTGTGAGCGTGACTATTTTTAGTAGTTGGTGAAAGTTTCAATTTTCTAGCTCCATTATTTTGGAAGTTATGTCAAAAAAACAAAATCAAATTTACAAAAATTCGCGTTATGCCGTTTTTTACTGTTTTTTGACAATTTTTAGGTACTCTAGGCGTGCGCTTAAAAAAAGTATTGAGAAATTGGAAAAATGACCTCCCAAAAGTACCATCTTGACAACATTTTCGTTCTATAGAGTTACTGATCGAAACTTTTGGACCAATATTTCTAAACGAAAAAGTGTTTCCATACATACGAAAAAAAAAAAACACAGATTTGTAAAACCAATACATTCTTCGCTTTCGCTCAGAATCTAAAAGTTAAAAAAATGTCCAAAATTTTTTTTTTTACATTTTCAAAATTTTCTTGCACCAAAATTTTATCATATTATTGTCTATCTATGTTTAAATTTACATAAAGTTAGGATCAAAAAATGATGGTTCCGAGTCTTTTGCCAAATTTTAGGTAGTCTTTTCCCCCCCAAAAAATTGAAGAATTAAGAAATCCAAAAAATCACCTTTCTAAAGTACCAACTAAAGGCACATCTGGTTTCAAAAAGATGCTCATCGAGACTTCTGGACATGTAGATCCATACGAAAAAGTGTTCACAGAAAAAAAATAATAAACATCATTGTAAAAACACTAACTTCTTCACTTTGTTCAGAATATAAAAATAATTGATTTGACCCATTTTTATGATGGTGAATTTTTTGGTGCAAGAAAATTTTGTACGGAAGAATAATTCAACATTTTGCAATGTTTTGAATGAAAAAAATAGGAAAATGTACGGACAAATTTACTGGAAATCCGAAATAAATAATATCATGAAATCAATTTTAGTTATTTAGTTATAACTCCAAAACTTTAAGTTACAGGAACGTAAAACTTTCACCAAATACTAAAAATAGTCACGCACATACTGACATACTTCATAAAAGTTTCGAAAACATTTGACCCATTTTGAGGTAAGTTCAGAACTTTGAAAATATTAGAATGTTTGTTATTTTCTGTAAGTTATTATTTCATAAAATTTTAGTGTATAAATATTAAAACCTGAAAATTTAACATAAACATACCCATATGTGTTGCAAATGATACTGAAAAAATATCGATAATGGTAATTCAACATTTTTAGATTCTGAACGAAGTGAAGAAGCTTATGATTTTACCTAACCTTCCTACGTCAATACTGTCATTTCTTCGGACCATTTCTCGACTTTTAACTCCATCAATTCAGTTTTTTTTGTCAGCTCGACGACATCGCTCCGACAACTCCCGCGTCACCGATCTTTTTCTCTACACTCGTCTCGACAACGCAACTGTTCGGCAACTTGATCACTTCGATTCGTTCATCGTTCGACACTGCGATCTGTGCGTCACAAACTTTGACTTCAGCGGCTTCACCGCTCTTTTACTCTAAACCATAGACTGTTTTCCAACGTCATTCGATTGACGTACGAACAATTTACGTGCTACTGTTTTGTGTATTTTTAATATACTGTTTTAATTATTATTGAAAATATAATATAAATAAAGTTAAAGCAATTCGATTTGACTTGTTGAATTAAATATTCGGTAATACGTCACCTCCAAATCCTTGTGTGTAGAGGGTTTTATTTTTTTTTCATTTAAAAGCTGTAACAGTTTGTGTGTATATTTTGAATTTTCTTCTTGGAATTCGTCAAGTTATATGTTGCGGCCTAGTGGTAATGGAACCGGCCTAGTGCGCGACAGCACCAGGCTCAATTCCAGCCCGGCACTACGAATTTTTATTTTGAAAATTCAATATTTTCGGTTATTATACTACATACCTACTAATTGACCTACATAGTCAAGTTATGTGTTGCGGCCTAGTGGAAATGGAACCGGCTTAGTGCGCGACAGCACCAGGCTCGATTCCAGCCCGGCACTCCGAATTTTTGCATTTTTTTTTCTTATATTATTAACTTCCTTCGTTCAGAATCGTTTTACTGAAGAAATAATTTATCGTTTCTTTAAAATTTAATACGCCCGTCAAGAGAATACCACCCGTCGTGCGAAGTACACCCATCGTGCGAAGTATGTCCGCTTTTTTTTTTACCATAATTTTGTGAGATTGATGTTTTGTTAAATTCTTCCGTAAGATGATACATCTGTAGTTTCTCCTTTGAAATTCGTATACTTCAAATTTTCTATTTCAACTCCCATTTCAGTTTTTTACATTGGAAATATCGAATTTTAATCTTATCAATTTCATGTGTAAAAATATTGTGCTTTTCTATTTTGTGTATACCTATATATGTATATGTATATATGTATGTATATGTTTTATAAAGCAAAGAATATTATACTGATGACAGGAATGATTAAAACAGATTAATCTTCTAAAAATGGGACAAATAATGTCCCTCCGACGCAACTAGAGACAAAAATCTTGCGGATATTATAATTTTAAAACATTTGTATAGCTGTGAAGGTTTTGCCATCACATTCCCAATTTTATTACTTTAAAATATTCAAATCACATATATATTTTAAATTCAAATTAGTTTTTTCTGAAACAAATATATCACTTACATTTTTCCTGTTTATTTAATAATTCTTACTAATAATAATGAACCAAAATAATAACACAAATATTACTCATGAAATAAAATCAGTATGTAGATAAATCTAATAGGTACAATATTTATTTAATTAATCATAATCTATGATAACCTTTTAAATATATGTTCAACAAGTCTTAACTTTTAACAGAATTTATTAACTCTCACTCAGTACCTACTTAAATACACTTAGATTAGATAATAATTTTGTGAATCACTTTTGTACCATAATTGTTCTCGAACAATTTTTAATTGACGCATTAGAAAAACTTCACTCACCATGTTTAGGAATTAGCTGCTCGAGGGCAAAAAAAAAAAGTAATGTAAAGTAAAGGTAAGTAAAGTATAGACAAGAAAGCCGGACATACTTCGCACCAAGGATATCCTTCGCTCTTCCGGTCAGTTACCCTTGAAGGGTGTGTATAATTTTAAAGAAACGATAAATCATTTCTTTATAATAAGACGATTCTGAATGAAAGAAGTTAATAATATAAAGAACAACAATAGTCGTCATTTTCAACACATTCACTCGTATCTGACCCAAAGAGCGGAAAATATCCATGGTGCGAAGTATGTTCTTTCTTGTCTATGCTTTACTTTACTTTCCTTTCCTTTACTTTACTTTACTCTTTTTCTTATCTAATAAATAAAGAAAGGAAAAAAAGATAAATGAGAAAAAAAAAGTTAAAAAAATTTCCAAAATCATTTTTGCACATTTTCAAAATTTTCTTGCGCCAAAATATTTCTCACAGTATTGTCTATCTATGTTAAATTTTCATAAAGTTCGGATCAAAAAATGATGGTTTCTGAGTCTTTTTCGTCAAATTTTGGGTAGTTTTTTCAAAAAAAAAAAAAAAAATGAAGAATTGAGAAATTCAAATAATGACCACTTTAAAGTTCCAACAAGAGGTAAATCCGGTTTCAAAAAGTTGCTGATCGAAACTTTTAGGCAAGTATATCTATTATCTATACAAAAAAGTGCTTACAGAAAAAAAAAAAGCCGGACATACTTCGCATGACGGGTGGTATTCTCTTGACGGGCGTATTAAATTTTAAAGAAACGATAAATCATTTCTTCAGTAAAACG
>JAIPRM010000213.1:48862-70367 GCA_025469315.1 Stegophylla sp. TES_Ste_2020 | reverse complement strand
CATATTCGTACTGTCGCCCATTGTCCTGTTTATTATTTACCTATAAGAGGGATCAAGTGCGTATATTATACA
This sequence comes from Stegophylla sp. TES_Ste_2020, assembly GCA_025469315.1. Taxonomy (NCBI): domain Eukaryota; kingdom Metazoa; phylum Arthropoda; class Insecta; order Hemiptera; family Aphididae; genus Stegophylla; species Stegophylla sp. TES_Ste_2020. The sequence continues at coordinate 70,295 of JAIPRM010000213.1, read as the reverse complement.
ATTTGAAACGATCATTAGTCCAAGTCCGGGTAAAAAAACATTTTTAATCTTTTTACAGTTATTTTAAACGAAAATTGCTAAGAAAATACAAAACAAAAGTACAGTAAAGTAAGATATAGACAAGAAAGCCCGACACATACTTTGCACCATGGACATACTTCGCTCCTCGGGTCAGATACTCTCGAAGGGTGTGTATAATTTTAAATAAACGATAAATCATTTCTTCAATAAGACGATTCAGAACGAAAGAAGTTAATAATACGTATTAAAAACAATAATAGTCGTCATTTTTAACACACTCACCAAGAGTATCTGACCCGAAGAGTTGATGGGTAACACTAATTATTAATATTGTGTATTTCAATCAATTGTTAGTATACAACATAAATTTAAAATTATGCATTAAATTTTATGAGATAGCAGGTATTTTATTTTACTTACCTATGTGTGTACATAATATAATAAAAATATATAACATAAATAAATCAATAATATTAGTGATCTGATGATTTTATCATTGAATTGAATGAAAGTATTCGATCAAAAAACTATTGTTCATTAATCATTATTTAAAATTTTTTATTTTATTTGTTAAAGGGGTTGTTTAGGATGGCAAATTTAAGTAATTCATTAAAAGAAAAATTTTGAACGTTATTGACACCTACTTTTATGCTTAACAACATGGCTTTCAAATAAGTTTCATACCAAAATACCAAATACCAATTTGAACATTAATAATTAGTTGTGTTGGAATAAACATATTTTATGGACAAAAGCGCAATTACATATGAAAAGCCATAAAAACAAAAAATTTTGAGAGGCTTTAAGTGACTAAGGAGCCTCTCTAATTATTAAAAGTTAAATATGTTTATGGGACATATCGACCAATTTGCATCTACGGCACTGGTTAAAATGACCAGTTTTATATAAATTCAAACTTTAAACGATTACAAAAAAAAAAAAAAAAAATACATAACAATTTTTGAAATTTTCCAGGGCCGTTAGACATCTATATTGCGAGTAAGGCTGTATTAAATTTTCAGTTCATAATATTATAATAGGATTTAAAATTTTAATAGAAAAAACTTATAGAAAACAAGATATTTCCAAAATTTTCCGAAATCTATACTACACTATTGTTGATAGGAATATTTCTAGTACTTTTAGTTTTAGAGTTCCTATCAAGTTACTAAAACTGACGTCATGAAAATCTTTTTTACAACTTATTATATTTAACCGTTTTTACTCAAATTTGATGTAGTTTTTTCTCGTTATTACAATAGGTACAGTTGTATGCGAAACTTTTGGATACGTTTTACTACTCGAAAAAATGTTTATAGTAAAAAAAATATGTATCATAACCTGCTGATTCGCTCTACTTGCAGTCTAGAACTAAAGAAAATGTCCAGGGAATTTTAAGGATTATAATTTTATCTACAAACTGATAAGGTATCAAATTAAAAATTATGGTCATTATAGCTGTTGTAACCTTAGGTCTTTAAAATAATGTTGTTCATTTTGTATTTTTGTACAATAATGATTAATGATCTAAGATTATGTGACATGACTGAAATGATAAACTTATCATTTGTATTTTTTTATTTTTTGCGTCAGCTGGAGATATAAGGTCTATGATGACAACAGCACCATTGATAGATAACGTTAACTACTGCTATCACAGAACAATTCTACCATATTATTTATATTTATTTTCTCTGATGCTACCAGTTGGATGATATAAATGTATAATATTATGCAATTTGCTGCTGTTAACATTTGCCACTAATATTAGTAATATTGTTAAACAACACGTTTGTAATTTTAAATTTGTGTTTTTTTTTTTTTTTACACTTTGGAATAACAATTATATTATTTTTTATGAACTTAGTTTAAATTTTCTCTTTTCAGAATTCGGTCATATTTTTATGACGTATTTCGAAAATAGCTGATGTCTAAATGAATCATGTTACCTGAAAACATTCCTATTTATCATGAAAAACAAGTAATCCAAAATAAACATATTTTTCGTTGTTGCGCATCTATTGTACTAATAAATTTGTATATTTGTTTTGACAAATATCTAGTCAAAGGAATTATGTGCATTACACGCTCTAAATAATTTGTTTCAATCAAAAGAAGCTTTCAAACAAATGGAACTAGATGCTATATGTTTTTCACTGTCTCCAAACAACTATATAAATCCACATCGATCGATTTTCGGTCTCGGTAATTACGATGTCAACGTGTTGATTGCTGCATTACAAAATAAAGGCTATAGTGCATTTTGGTTTGACAAAAGAAAGTTAGTATTATTCTTGAAAATACATTTATACTCACAAAATGAAGTTATAAAACTATTGATATATTTTCTTATGATACCTACTTTATAATATTGTTATCTGGTCTAATAAATGATTGGCGATTGCAATTTATAATATTTTATTATATTTAATTAGTTACTGACCTAATTCACTATTATATTTGAGTGTAAATGTATCCAATGCAACAATAAAAATAAAAACTATTCATATGTCTTTTCTAGGTAACCAATTTGCTATTTTGACTTGAAATAATTATAAAATACATATGTATTATAATCTAATGCTAAATTTTTAAAAAGAACAAAGATGGTACAACATTTTACTACATGTATTTCTAGATTGCTTCCCACATAACTTCTATCAAAATATTACAAATTTTCTTCTTTTCACATGTAATTCTTATGATCTCAGTATTGTGAATATCAGTATTGTGTAGGGTTAACTATGACATTATAATTAAATAAATTTTAAAAAAAAATTTTATACTTTCCACGTTTTTTGAAAAATTATTGAGAAATTAGAAAAATGACCTCATTAAAGTACCATCTGGGTGTGTTTCCAGATGTATAGAGTTACTGATGGAAACTTTTGGACAAGTATTTCAATACGAAAAAGTTTCCAGAAAGAGAAGAAATAAAAAAAAATAAACATCATTGTAAAATCATATGCTTCTTCGCTACCGCTCAGAATCTAAAATAAAATACTTTATTATTATTATTATTATTAGAAACCTAACAATATTTTAATGCAAATAATAAGGTGAATAGATAATATTTTTACACAAAAAATGAAAAGAAAAACTTGGTGAAGAAGGCTATCCAACGATAGAACCCTTCAAAACTTGTTAAATTTTGAGATGTCGTAGTGGGTTGTCGAGGAGTAGATCCTAAGGAATATGAAAGTGCTCATAGTTGACATTTTCACATTTGCAAAATTATAATTAAATTTTTAGGGGCCTAAAATATTTGTTTGATTAGTCCCTCTAATGGTATTAATTTTATACAATTTATAAAAAATCTGGGAAGACTTAAAAGTGATTTTTTAGGAAGCTTAGTTCTCTCAAGACCACCCTAATTCCTCCTACACTTATTCATTCATTTTTTTCAAATTATGTAACTTAAAAAATAATGAGGTTCTATTTCATTTTAGTTATTCTCGTGATAGAGCTTTAAATATAATTATTGTAATTATTGGGAATACAGGAGCAAATTAATTTTTGTGTATTATTTGTAATGCACAAATAATATATATTTGTTTTATTAGCAGAGCTAGCATTACAAATTGCTAGGCTCAGTGCAAATTTAAAATGTGAGGCCCTTTTGGGTTGTAGCCCATTTTTTTTTTCATCACTTAAAATTTGATCCTTAGCAAATCTCACCTTCACATATTTTATGGTAATAAGTTTTACCATAAAATACTCAACTTAGATATCAGGCGTTAATGGATTATTAATTACTATTTTCAGTGACAATTAAGTACAGTGAAATCTGTCTTAAGTGGACCCTTAATAAGATGGAATCATGTTCTGTAAGGAAATTTATTTTGATCCCGGCAATTTTTTTGGTTAAGGAAATTTTTATTGGTATTATATAATTATGCTTAAGACAAGTTTCTCTGTACATTTATGGGATAAAGGATAAAGATGATAAATAGATGAAATATGATCATTGTGTATGCGCGAAAAATGATTAGAAAAAATTGTTAACATCCAAAGTTTAAGGTCCCTGATTCATCTAAATTATATTATAAACTTTTAGGTTTTTTCTTACAAATCTAAAAAATAATAATAATGAGTAATAACAGAATATTGAAATGGCAATACTTAATAAACATTGGTGGAACATGGAAGTTAACTTTCAATTGATTTCAAAAAGGATATTTTGAGATACAGCTATGAAATTTTAAGGATATATATATATATATATTTTAAATTTATAGAACCAAAAAATTATGACAGCTAAAAATAATAGCCATCCTAATAAACATATTATAAATAGTTTTAACAATATTTTATACATTATTTTTTCGATGTTGTGTTTTAAAATTCATCGTGTTTGTTATTTCTTTGTTCATTCACATTTGTATTATAAGTCATTCAGTCTTTTTTGAAAAACTGTATTTCTGAATTTTGAGTTTTGTATACCTTTTTTGCGGACAAAGAGGTTACTAGAATTGTTAATAAGATTAACATATTTTTCAATTGTATTTCAAAATACTAATGTTTCTTCATATAATTCATTTGTAACTATATCACAAGAGTCATTATCACCTAAATAGTTATGTAAATCTAAGCAGTTACTAATCAGTTCTTTATTTGCTATTGTTCAAAATTCACCATTGTTGTATAAAAAGCCAAAATTTGTATTATGGATTTTAAATTACATAAATCTTTTTTGCATATAAGAAGGTTTAGTATCTTTAGCTATTGCTTTAAAATAAATATCTTAAGTTATTTTTGGAATTATTATTTGTATCATCAGAACTTTGGGAATCCAACTGCCTTTTTTCTTTTGATAACTTTTATTTTTAAATTTTGTATTAATATTTACATGATCTATAATTTTAGTAAATATTAACCTGTAAGCGTGTGTATTCCTGGACATTTGTCCTACTTTTTCTCTCAGCCGAAAATACTGGAAATTATCTTTAGTTTATTTAGTTATAATAATATTATGATAAAATTAAGTTTTTTTTTAAAAAAAATTTTAGTTAGGGTATTTTTTGAACAAACTTTGTATTAGGTCTCTAACGAGTATTTCTTACACTAAAAAAAAAAAAAAAACTACATGATTAATTTAATTATTTAATATTTTGTTGGATTTACAAGGGATCCAAAAATGCTGAAATTGGATCAAATTTTTGGCTTTGTAATGAATATACCAAGTGAATGTCGCTTAGGTGTTTTTTGGCTACCATTAAAGCGAAGGCATTGGATATCTATCAAAAATATTAACGGAATATACTACAATTTAGATTCAAAACTACCTAATCCATCTATAATTGGAAACGTAATTTATAGATTTTTTTCCATTTTTAATAGTTAAATGTCAGTTATATTGTTTGTTTTCGGTATGTTACAGGAAGAGGATCTTTTCAATTATTTCAGAAATCAACTTCACATAAATGATAATCAATTATTTGTGGTTGTAACCGGTGAAAATAATAATTGGATTGCATCAGATGATACTTCTGTTGTTCAGCAACAAAGTATACAGTCAGCACATTGAAGATAGCTAATCACAATTGTTATTAAATTGATAATAATTAATTTAATAATATTAAATTGTGTTAAAAGTGTGCGATATATAAAATCACTGTTATTGCATTAGATCGGTAAATTATGCAAAACTTGCACATTACATTGTGATTTATAAGGTTGATATTTGTTACCAGTATTTTGTCCAAAACAATATTACTTGTTATTTTAATTTATAATTGCACTTACACATTTAAATAAAAATAAAAATGCTATTTTAATAACAATATTATTATATATTTTGTTTACATATTATTAATCTATTTTAAGTAAAAAAAAAAAAAAAAAAAAAAAAACAAACAAATTGTAGAACAAGTCACAAGTCTTTTTTTCAATATTAATTCTTATAACTTCAAGGTTCAAAAAAAACCAATGACGTTTTAAATAAATAATATAGCTATTAAATTTGAATACATAATAACATATATTCACATTATTAGTTATATGTATAAAATATAAAAAGTAGTGCGTAAATATCATTTTCTCTGTCTAAATTAATGAATGATTTCTAAATAACTAATCAATAAAATAATACATAAAAATATGACCTAAGCTAATAAACAAAATTAAAAATAAATATTTCAGTAATTATTTTGTACAAAAATATAAATATGATTTAAAAAAATGTTGCTTAATAATAAGCAGTAATATATTATATTATTATATAGTTGAAAAATAAATTTGTTAAAATTATTTTGTTTGGCAATTAAAAAATAAATAAAAAGATTATAATCATTAATGAGACTTTTTTTATTTAAAAATACATAAGAATTGAGATGAGAAAAATAATTGAAATATAGATTAAACATTTTTATTTAACAACAATAAAAATGGCATTACTCATTTGTTTTATTTATTTTTGGATACCTAGCATATTAAATTTAAAAAAAGATAGTAACTAAACTCCTAAATTTGATTTAAGATATAGGAATAGATAGGGTGTAAAACTTGTGTAGAGGAAGATTTTTATGGATATTGAATGCAATACGATAAAAGATGTCCGATGACTTTTAAAAAAATATGTTTTGGTCTACACTTTACAATAAACTTAATCAAAATTAAATAAACATTGAACATATAAATATGAGTCAAATCAAAAATTTACTGGAGCATTAAAGATTCTAAATTTCGATGTAAGATCGTATCTTTTACAGCATTAAATACAACTTTAATGTTTTCTGTATCAACAGCAGTAGTGAAATGATGAAATAAAGATTTCCTGGGATCACGTTTTGCTTGACGAAAGAAATCCAATAGAAATGCTTGTACATCAGATAAACTATGAGGATCTCCTGCAACATGTAGATAATAATTATTTTAGTATTCTATTTTGCAACTAAAACAATTCCATACATTTGTAGTAAAAAATAACTCACAGTTTTTACAATAAATAAAATTAGGTAAGCTTGAAAATAAAAATGTACATTTATTATTAAATGTTATAAATGATAGCATTATTACTTATTATTTACAGTTATAATTTAAGATTATTATTTAATGAAAAATAATTACCTGAAAAATTTGGAAAAAAGTTCTTGATATTTGTTTCTCGTCTTTCTAATTTGTCTGCCAACAAATCAGTTTTGTTCATAAAAAGTATTATGGAAACTCGTCGAAATATTACATTATTTACAATAGAATCAAATATATTTTTTGATTCTTCTAATCGATTCGTCTTTCTAAAATAATAAAAAATAAATTCATTATTTCAATTAATTTATTAAGTTTCAAAAAATTTGATGGCATATTTTGTGTTTTTTGGGTCATCAAAACATTTTTTAGAGCAGTTACATCTGGACCCTGATAATAATATTAAATTAAAGACCACTTTCATAGTTCTTAATCAACAAAGTAAAAGCACGAGTGTTAAATGATAAAATTGGGTTTCTAATATTATTAAAAAAAAAAAAACACATTTACTTAACACTTTAATTAATATAAATTATAAGATCATGTAATGCAATAATTATGTGTGAAACAGCAGGATACAGTAAAAAGTTGGTCTGACTTAATATGAAGGCATGTAAGAATAATATGGGGTTTTCAGATCATTCAGGAAAAGACCAAATAATGTAATATATTTGCACATCTAAAGAAGTATAGTATGGTGAAAATGATGAAGTCTAAGAAATACTTTTTCAATATGTATGTGATTTTAAATTGTTAATTAAAACTATATACCACATATATGGACTATTTGTGATGCACACTGTACCTCACAATAATAGAACTACATGAGATAAAAATAAACCAAGGTAATAAATAAAGAAGAGAAAGAAAAATTAAAAAAACAAAACTACTTTATAAGTTTAACACTTATGTGGAAGAGAAAAGAGCTGAAACAATTAAATGTAAAATAAAGTATACTTTAATTCATAAAATGTTTTAAGAATAGAGAAAGCAGACTGTGCTTTGAGAGTTGAAAATAATATATCCAGCCAAAACAATACTCATAAAAAATATAAATGAAAAAATACCTATCTAAGAAAGAGTGGAAGAAGTCAGTATTTGTAATAAAAAGCCTAGATAAAAAATAACGCTATTAAATAAATAAAAATAGTATGATCATATAAATAATTGAAAAACTGATAATGTGGAAATGACTGAGGTTAAATTCTTTAAATTTTATAAAAAAAATATATATATTTGCTAAATGAGGATGTTGACTGATTTAAGAGTTTTTTTTTATTAAATCAATAACTAAAAATTTTAACTTAATAATTCGCAAGTTTAAATTAAATTGAGATTTTAGTTTATATATTTATTTTTATGAGTTCTTTAACTTATTTAATTCAATTAAAACAAAATACTATTATTAACTTTTTATTACCTGTCTTCTACGAGAACTTGATCAAATTCTGAAGAAGAGACTAAAAACAATATCGATGTAACTGAATCAAAACATTGAAACCATTTCTGACGTTGGGATCTTTGTCCACCAACATCAACAAATCGAAATGGAATATTGTTTATTGGGATTGTAAATTCATAAATGCCTTTAGTAGCTCTTCTCGCATGTAAAATATCTTTATTTGTGGGTAAATAATCCTAGAATAATGAAAAATTTAAAATTGCAGTTTTTTAAATTGAATGAACATAATATTATATTAAATTTAGTAAACTTATTAAACTACATTTTGATCAAAAATAACTTACACTTCTAGCAATATTTTCAATATTATCAAGAAAATATTGAACTGAGTCACTAAGTTGAAACTCTCTCCTTCGTTCAAACGCTCTTTTAATAGCAGCATCTTTCCACAAACAATACATTGATGGAGCATATGCTAGAAATAATCGTGTATCCAGAGTAGTACGGTTGTCAAAGTTCAAAATGAATTCAGCGCGTTCATTATTGTCAGGATTTTCCCAAGGAATATCTAACTTTTGCCTAGCATCTGCCAATACTTTCATACCTATTTCAAACAATTGAAACTCATTCACCCAATGTTTGCATTAAATTTATATTGAAAATTACAATTACCTCTCAGTATGTTTTGATAAATTATATGCTGATATTCAATTACAAGTTCGGGTTCAAAATGTATGCCGTGTATAATACGCATTTGTTTGAGAAACGTCGATTTACCGCTCTCGCCAGCTCCCAACAATAACAACTTAACTTGTCGGCGCAACAGGTGTTTATCTTTGTCAATTAGTTTATCGATCTCTTTACTTCTATACCGTTGTTCCATTTCATCAGCACTGAACTTGAAACGTAAACAACACGGACAGGTAATTGTGCATCTTGCCATTTTGCAAGTCCTATCATCTTTTTCCATAAAACAAATCGATAACAATACTTAAGGGTGCCAATGATTTCTAGAAAACAAAAACAAAAACAAAAATAACGATTATTCAAAATACACGCGCACAAGCGTTGTGCTGTAGTTCAACACGCGGAACATTAAATTTACATTAATAAATACATAAATTGGTTTACAATAGAACGGCGAAAAAATGGGAGGACTAATATTAATACTCGTTCGGAATATAGTACATACGATATAGCACGAGTTATAAGTATTAGTATGTACGTTATTCAAACAACTTACAATGGTCAATTGTGAGACATTTCTCATGTTGAATCGATTAGTAAATTAACTTTAGCATACTTTATCGGCGGCAATAACAATAAATTAACTTATAAAATTACTACTTAATGTAATTACTCCACTTTTTAGGGCTTGTATCTTGAATATCTTTTATTGTGTGTTTGTGTGATAAGATTGATAACATAATATTTCCACGGCATCTTCTGCCTAACGCCATCTTGTGGTGGTTTGTAACCGATTAAGAATAATTTTCATTTCTTTATCATTCAATAGTATCACAAAGACATATATTTATGTATATTATTATAACAAAACAAACAGTGAGCATTATGTTATTATATTTTATTGTTTTGCAAATTTCTGTTATACAAAATGTAATCGATTAACGGTATGTATTTAGTTAATACTTTTCAGATGCTGTACTACGTTTACAATAATTATTTTTATATTAGCATTGTCTCTTAAAAATAACGATACATAAGGGCCGTAATCAGACTGATTTTTTTGGGTCATTTGTTTGGGGCCCGGCCTTAGGACCGCGGGCTTACAAAATATTCTGACTAACCGCAACTACTATTTAGAACTTTTTATTCATTTATTTTAACACTGTATCCCAGTATCTGAACAATTGACAATGAGACTGACCGTTTACATCCGATTGATGTTTAGTCTGAATTAGTGACGGAAAAATCGAATGATTCGATTATTTGGAAATCATTCGAACTAACTAGATTATTCAAAATCAAGCCTAAACCTAAGGAAAATAAGTAGGCCTGAAAGGTTTAGTTTACCTTGTACTCACCATAGCTGAGTACGATCCTGCTAGTATTAAACACGTAAATTTCAACTAAATTTGTAATAAAATTATATGTTAGGCAAAAATATGAAAACAATTAAAAACAAATATCTCTAGAAGTCTTTGCAATTCTTAGATTTTATCAATGATAATAATTGTATACCTTGTTCTCTTGGAATAATTACTAATACCAATTTCTATGTAGTTTTGAGCAGATATTTCAAGCTTTGTTGAACTCAAAACTTTATTTGAAATTAATTTTATGATATTTCACTCACAGTGTTAAGAATTCTTAATTCTTATTGTACCAATTTATTTATGATAGGTTCCTACCTTAAATTATTATTTAACATTTATACTAGGTACATTAAATATATTATGTTACCTACTTTATCATTGTTTCTCTACTAGGAATATAAAAATAATTTAACCTGCATTGCTGTGATGCTACAATCTATTTACTGGAAATTATTTTTGTTTTTCCAGTTGCTTACAACAAATTGAAGGTTATTTTCTATTGAAATTCCTGAGCTTACATAACGAGTAAATGAATATGACCATAAGGCTGTATCCATATTTTTATAAATGAAATGAATATTAATTAAGGCGAATCTGCATTAATATAGGTCTTCAGCCTTATATATGCTGTAAAAATGTATCTCTGGTAGGCAATTTGAAAAATAAAATAAATTAACCATTATGTAGTACAATTCAATAACAATAATACAAAACAAACTATAAATATAAATTAATAACTAATTGATTCAGTATTTTCAAAATACAAAGATAAATAGTAGAAATTGTTTATAATAACATCAGTCAAAGTGACAAACTGAATTTAATTACATAAAATGTTAGACTCCAATGTAACTTACTGCTGTAATGACTGTTCATATACTTCGGTTATCCCCATTATAATGGTTAAATTTATGAATGATAATTTATGATTTTATCTGTGTCTTGAGATAATATGAAACAATGATTTTATTTTCAGTGAAGATTTGTGTACTAGGTCGTAATTAGTGTCTGACATTGGAAGTGCATAGTTCAACTGTGCGTTTTGTATAATAGATTTTTCTAAAAATTGATTTCAAGAGCAAATTTCAGTCATTAATATGTAGTAGAAATTATGATAGTAGATACCTACATTTTACTGTTAAATATTTAATATTTGAGTTACAAATTTCTTACAAGAGTATAAAAAAATTATAAGTATTAAAAATAAATAAATTATATTCATATAGTGTATAATTTTACATTCTGAGTGGTGCATTAATGCCAATGGTTTTATTAAATTTTCTATGTAAAAACTCTTTAGGTTGAAAAAGTGCTTAAATCAGTATGTTTATCAAATGCTTTTAGTATATTACATATACAGTCAATCACAATACAAAAATTGAAGATGTTTTTAAAAATAATGTAATACTATGTTTTACCTACATTATACATTATACATATATTTATTTATTATAAACTTATAAAAATAAAACATTGATGATGATTAAATTAACTATAATATTTATGGTAAAAAAAGTATAGACAAGAAAGCCAGACATAATTCGCACCACGGATATTCTTCGCTCTTCGTGGTCAGATACTCTTGGTGGGTGGGTTGAAAATGACGACAATTATTGTTTTTTATATTATTAACTTCCTTCGTTCAGAATCGTCTTATTGAAGAAATGATTTATCGTTTCATTTAAATTCTGCACACCCACCAAGAGTATCTGAGCAGTGGAAGAAGAATGTCCGTGGTGCTAAGTATGTTCGGCTTTCTTGTCTATACTTTTTTACCATAAATATTATAATTAATTTAATCTTCATCAATGTTTTATTTTTGTAAGTTTATAATAAATAAATATATTATGTAGCTAACTTAATGTATAAACATAAATTGAACTAATTTTTTTGTGAATTGTGTCATAAATACTGATAAATAATTAATAGCTGTATCAATATATAATATACAAAAATTCAATTGTAAAATATTTAAAAACTATTTTGCATATTTGTGATTTAAAAGTGTGTTTTTGAAACTTTTTAAGTGCATATATATATATATTGCATATTTTACAATTTAAATGCATAAAAATCTGGTCTCTACTTGTAAACATTTTCTACTATATTATATCAATTATAAATGGTAATATTAATTGAAATAAATTAAATTAAAAATTTTGATTAAAAATCAAAAAATAATTTGATAGAATGACAAAATTTGTACATTTAGTGACTGGTTAAAATGCAAAACAGGTATAAATAAGAAAGGAGATTGCAGGGATGAGATCCTTTTTTATTTTCAAGTCCCTTCTAGAAAAAATAATATTACAAAAAACAATTGATTGTCCTAGTCTATTACCCATATAATATTGATTTTTTTTAAAAAAAACTACAATATTTAACTCGACTTAAATGTTTTAAAATACTGTAGTATTTGTAGTAAATTTTCAAATATACCTTATAATCTATTGCAATCTCAAAAAGCTTTAATCACTACTACAATATTACATACTTCTCTATCCTCTATCTTATAACAGGTGTTTCCAATTTGTCATACCCTGCACCGTATATCCACCTTTTTCTATATCTACCATAGACCTTTTTTCTTGTGGTAACCATTTAAAAGCTTCTATTTAAATATTGAATAAATAATATGTATAATTGGTTTTTATCATTGAAATAAACATTATATTTTGTATAAATAAGACATGGACTCTGTGATCATTTTTCCATTTGTACTTTTGATGCAAAAATACTAAATGTACTACTCCTATTTTTTTCAGGTAATTTGTTTACATTTAATTTCAAATAGTATTATCCAAAGCTGATAATGTCAAAGCGAAATAATGATGAAGGGGGTTCTGAAGAACCACCCATGAAAAAAGTACAGTTTGAACCTGTTAGACTTGGGCCTATTTCTACAATGGAAGACTTGGATATGAAAGTACTTCAATACCAAAACAAAAAACTGGCTCAGGTTAATATAATATATTATAGATATAAATTTTTTTTTATAACTTAATTGAACTTATAAGTAATATGTTAATAATAATTTATTGATTTTCCAGAGATTAGAACAAAGAAATAGATTAGAAGCAGAACTGAGAAATAGAATAGAACAGTTGGAAAAACGACAAACACAAGATGATTCTGTTTTAAATGTTGTGAATCGTTATTGGAATCAATTAAATGAAGATATCCGTGTACTTCTACAACGATTTGATGCTGAAACAGCCGATGAATTAGAAAGCAAAAGTAATTATATTTTTATTTTATGCATATTTATGCTTATTTTAAATTATTTTTTTATATTTAAAGATGAAAGTGAAGCTACAACATCATTTTTGGTGCAGTTATCAACATGGGACAAAGAAGAATTAGATGAAAAGTTAGCAAATCGTGTACAAGTGTCTAAACGTGCAGTAGCAAAAGTTATTCAAGCCTTTGATAGACTTATGCAAAGAAATGAAAAAATTACTCTTGCACTCAAAGGAGAATTTGAAGGAGGTAATAATTATTTTAATTTAATATCAATGGCATTCATATTGTTTAAAAAAATAATAATAATATCCTTATGACATTAACACATGATTAGTGGCAAAATTAAAAAAATGTGGCTGGTAGTTTCAAATTTTTTGATACATTATTTACATGGTTAAAAGTTTGGTGATCGTAAATCTTCCTTTATATTACATCTTGTCATAAATTACTATTTATAATTTTTTCAATGTAGTAAAACATTTTTATACTAAACCCAATAAATAAAAAATGAACATTTTTTTGCAATGTGGAAATGTCATTAAGATATTTTAACTTATAAGCCATTCTATTATTCGGCTATTTAAAATGTCCACTTGGAGATAATAATTATTGAGAAATATTTTGTTTATAAATATTTCCCTGTATTAATACATTTTTTGCATTTTACCTTGCTAAGATTCATAACAAATAAATTAATAGATATCAAAATATCTGTATTTCATAAAATATATTCACAAATGTTGGTATATTAAAAAATACATAATATTGTAACTTGATAATATTTAAAAAATAATCAAGTAAAATTTATTATATGATTATCTAATTATTTACAAATAATTATGTATTTAAATAGATGAAGCTCCAAGTATGGATGAAACAATTCGACAAGCAAATTGTGAACTTCAAGCCGAAAATCAAAAATTACAATCTTTAAATACATCACTGCACAAAAAGTATCATACAATGTCATTAAAGGTGATCATTTTAACCCATTAATCAATAAATATTTGCATCATTTAAAATTATAGTTATATTACTTTGATCCAGCTATAAATATTTAAAATTTTGTTTTATTTTAGTTGGCAGGCTTACAAGATAATGTAAATTGTAAAGAAACGGAAGTAGCTGAAATGAGAAATCAAATTGAAGAATTACAATATGAATATCAAAAAATTCACGACAGAAATTATAAATTAGAAACACATTTAGCTGAATCAAGAGATAAATTGAAAAGTTTGGAAGCAATGCAAATTGATGACAGAGTTATTCCAAAACAAGATACATCAATTACACAATCAAGTTTATCACTACAAAAGGTTTATTTGATTTTTATTAATAATACAGTACTTTAATGCTCAGGTTAGTTTATTAAACTAGTTAACTACAAATCAAGATTTTAATGCTTCTGTATATCAAATTTTATAAATATATTTAAGAGCTCGTAGTTTAACATGAAGTGTAAAAAAATAATTTCCCCAAGGACACTGATTATTTGAATATTATCTATTGTCATAAATTATACATTTAACATTTATGACCAAAAAAAAAAATTGAAAATTGATTTGAATTCATTGTTTCTCTGTATTAAATATTATATTCCAATTGATTTTTATAATAAAATTTATTACCCTGTGTATTTAGGTTGAAGAATTACAAAAAGAAAATGAAGAACTTAGGGAGTTGAATAATAATCGTCTCCAAGAACTTGATAAGTTGCATCAACAACATAGAGAAACTTTAATGGAAGTAGAAAAATTGAAAATGGATGTATGTATTTTTTGTTATAAATATTGTATCAAATGTAATATAATTAATATAGTTAAAAACTGTTTTCTACTGGTTTGTACATTAGCTAAGACAACTTCCTGAAAGTGTAATAGTTGAAACAACAGAATACAAATGCTTACAATCACATTTTTCTGTACTGTATAATGAATTTATGTTAATGAGAAATCAGCAACTTGAATCAACTGGATTACTTCAAAACAGTAAAAATACTCATTTACGTCAAATGGAAGTAATGGAGGTTAGTCATTTTTAGTCAATAATAAATAATTACTATATTATTTATAAAGTGATAAATTTCAAATTTATCCTTTATATTCATGATTAAAAAGCTATTGTTAGTCAGCTTTGCTAGCTTTGCCATATCACTTAATGTCGCCTCGAGATAGGTAATTAAACTCTGAAGAATGAAGGTAGAGCTGAATGTAACTATATAACTAATATAAACTTATCGGCCAATAAGTCTATACCGAGGTAAAATGAATGTAGAACGAGGAAAAACTGTAGAGTGCATACCTAAAAAGTACCAATTCTTTTTTAAGTGAAATATATAAAAATATACATTTGCATATAAATCCTAGCCTTAATAATAACACAGTACATTATAAAAAACACTAAAATAAGTATGAAAAACCCTGACACTTTGATGAATGAAATGACTTATGGTAAAAAACAAACAAAATATTTAAAAAATGCACAAAAATTAAAATTTATGTAACAACTAATCTAAGTATGATAAATAAATAATGAAACACACAATTTGAACTATACAACTTATCACTGTTATATATTACTTATTACTCCAGAATTATATTTATGAAACAAATTCAATGAAAATAAATTTGCCTTTAAAGCAAACTGTTTCTGTGTTCTCATTTTAAATTAAAATTCAAAAATATATTCATTTATTATTTGAGTTAAAAATTATATTTGTAAATATTATTATTAAGGTAATATTTATTCTTTGCTATAGAGTGATGAATTGTCAGCTCAGAAAAAATTACGCTCAGAATTAATGAACTCTGAAGATGTCAATGCTCAATTACGTAAAGAGTATGAAATGTTACGTATTGAATTTGAACAGAATTTGGCTGCCAATGAACAAACTGGACCTATTAATCGAGAAATGAGACATTTGTTGTCATCTTTGCAAAACCACAATAATCAGCTTAAAGGTGAACTACATAGATATAAACGTAAATATAAAGATGCCAATGCAGAAGTACCAAAGGTAATAGTGATTTATGGCATTGCCCTTTTTAAAATTATATTTTATAAATTTTTTTATTTTTACAGTTAAAAAAAGAACTAGAAGAATTAAAATTAAAATTGTGTCAACAAATTACAGCGGCTGTACAAGATTCAAAAGAAGGGTTATTATTAGATTCATGCAAAGAAGAAGAATGTGGTATTAATGAAAATATAAAAGAAGAATTTTCACTATCTCAAATAATTATGAAAAAAGAAGATGATTTAGAAGTATAAATATATTATAAATATATATTACACATGTATATTTATTTCAATATATTTTTATGTAAACATTATTTTTTGTACTCAGGGTATATCTCAATTAATTGATGAAAATTCTCAAATTGATGAGAAAATTGATATAAAAAATATAAAAAAAGAACAATTAAAAGATGGACAGCAAACACCGAGTAAAACATCAACTGGTCCTACAACAACGCCAGATCAAAAACCTATCAATCAAAAAGATATTATTAGAAATTGGGAAAGTGAAGCTATTAGAGAATTGAAAACACAGCTTAAGTTAGTATATTATAAAACCTAGTTTATATAAATATGTTGAGTGATTTAGAATATTTGATATCGGTATTTTCATTACGACCCATTATCGTAACTGATCAATAAAAATAATAAACGGTCAATACTGTAACTTTTGATCGATAATTATTTTCCCAATTAGTTGATTAATCTAACAAAGTAACAGTTTACTTATTTAAATTTACCTATTTCAAGATATAATTATAATTTGTGTATGTTTTAGAAAATCTGTAAATGAACAGAAAGAAATGAAATTGTTACTAGATATGTACAAAGGAGTCAGTAAAGATCAAAGAGACAAAGTTCAATTAATGGCTGCAGAAAAAAAGCTTAGAGCTGAACTTGAAGAAGCAAAACAGGCATTAAAAAAAATACAAGTTAGATATTTTAAAATAAATTTTATTTTTTTTTCATAGATATAATTTGAGAAATATTTTTATTTTTACTTTAGGAAGGTAAACGTGAAGAACGCAAGAAACTAGCAGATGAAGATGCTCTACGAAAAATAAAACAATGTGAAGAACATATTGTTCAACTTCAAAAACAAGTTGCGACTCATAAACAAGTATTGCCAGATTTTAAATGATGTCATAACAAAAATGGATTAGTACTATTAATTTTATTGTTTTTTAGGAAGAAGAAGCTATGCTAAGTGAAATGGAAGTAACGGGTCAAGCTTTTGAAGATATGCAAGAACAAAATTCTAGATTAATTCAACAATTACGTGAAAAAGACGATGCTAATTTCAAACTTATGACTGAACGTATAAAGTCTAATCAATTGCATAAATTAGCACGTGAAGAAACTGATACTCTTAAAGAATTGGTTAGTTATAGGGGGTTACTTGTATTAAAATTATAATATGTTAAATTGTTTTGTTTATATTTTAGATTAAAACTTTAACTAATCAAGTAGAGATGACAAATACAGTAGTTCGTAAATTAGAAGAAAAAGAACGTATATTGCAAAATTCATTAGCAACAGTTGAAAAAGAATGTTCAATTAGACAGCAGGCTATGGAAATGCACAAACGAAAAGCAATTGAAAGTGCTCAGTCTGCTGCAGATTTAAAATTACATCTTGGTAATTACTTTGTAAATCACAATTTTAATTTAAAGCAATATTATTTAATTGAACTATTATTTTATAGATAAATACCATGCACAAATGAAGGAAGCGCAACAAGTAGTAACAGAAAAAACTAGTGCCCTTGAAGCTGAAGCTTATAAAACTAAAAGACTTCAGGTAAACTTCTTATTGCTTATTAAGTGTAAAAATTAATTAATGATAACAGTTTTTGAATTTATTATTTTATTTTAATTTTTAAATACTTCAATTAGAGTCAAGTAAATTTTAATATTTACCGATTCAGAATATTATTATTATTATTTCAATTTCTTCCGTTGTCAATAGAAACAAAATTACAGTATCGATATATCGGGTTAATAGTTAATGAAATAAATATGATTGGCGCTAAACTTTCTAATTAAATTGATTCAAAGTTAAAGCTAACAACTCGAAATTTTGACAGTAACTTCTGAGGACTTGACATTATTCTTATTGGAAACTTGTGCGAGTATTACTTTCAGTCTGTGCTACTCCAGTTATTTGTTCTATTAATGCTTTTAGTAATTTTACTCTCTATTTATTTATTGTTTTCCCACGACGAATTAGTTTTATTTTTATATTTTAGTTTTTAAAGAACTGGTGGTCAATATACAAAAAATATACTTATATATCTACTAATATTAACCACTGGAGCTTTTCATTTATATTTTATATTAATAAACTTAAGGTTATATATATTTTTTTTTTTTTTTCAAAAATCTAAATTATATGCAATCACTAAAATCAAAATCTCAATTAATATGTTACTTTATTTAAAAAATGTTGAATTTTAATTTCATTCGTATTGTTGTTACAGGAAGAAATTGTGCAGCTAAGACGGAAGACTGAACGCATGAAAAAAATAGAACAAGCTGGAACGTTGGACGAAGTTATGATGGAAGAAATTAGAGAGTATAAAGAAACACTTACGTGTCCATCGTGCAAAGTGAAACGAAAAGATGCAGTGTTGACCAAGTGTTTTCATGTTTTCTGTTGGGATTGTTTGCGTACCCGATATGAGACTAGGCAAAGAAAATGCCCTAAATGTAACGCAACCTTTGGAGCTAATGATTACCATAGACTTTATCTTGGGTCTTAGGTGTACGGAAAAGGAGTTATGAACACCAAAAATTCATCGTATTATTCTTCCTTGTTTTTATAGTTCTTCTATATTATTATTGTAATAATTTAAAAATCGTTCAATAGTTTATTTTAGTCTTTTAATTTCAATGTTACGTATTCATAATTATTGTTTGTGTTCACAATTCAACATAGTGTAGTCGAAATTAAGTCGGTCTTAAAATTTTCGTTACGTATTGTTCAAAATTTTAAAATTAATCTATATTTTTAAATATATTTCTATAGTATTCAACAACATTAATAATTATACTGTGTAATTGAATTATTTTATCATTTGTTTCTCGTGACTGATTAAGTGTTTGTGTAAATTAATTAATGTTGATAAATTGTATCGCAAAAATTATTCTGTAAAAATAATTTTAAACAATCACATTGTCGTAATGACTCAATATTTTCAAGTATTAGTATATAAGAATTAGTGTTAACTTGAAGTTTATAAATATTAGAATCAATAGAACTGTGTAGTTAAAAAAAAAAAATTATATTTAAATTACCAACATTTTTTTATGTATAATGATTTTTTTTGTACCCTATAAATATTGAGTTAGCAATTTATTACTTTATTAATAACTCTGTGCGTGTAAGTGCGTCACTGTTGATTTAGACGTTACTATATTTTAAAATAACTTATAAATATTTTTTTCGTGTTTATATTACAAAATACGAAAATATGTGGGTATGTAGTGTATGTCCACAAAAACAGAGTCCACTAAATATTTTATTCTGGTGAAATAAGTATTGAAATAAGCTCTCGGGAAGCTAAGAGTGTATGTGTGATACAGATTTTAAAATGAAAAATATTAACTCTTTTAGTGCAACAACTTGTATTTTTTTTTAAACGGCAACACCTATTTTTAAAACTTCATTTGGACTGACCAATAATTATAAACTATATAAATTATGGTATTAAATCTAAACCGCGTTACAGCCATTTTTCAGATATGAAAATAATTCCATTTTTTTTTTAGATTTTTCATAAGCCTTTATTTCAAATTTTTTCTACTTGATATTATTATGTATGGATGGGCGAAATCATTTAAGGAGTTTCTTGACCCATAAACTAGCCTTAAAACTAAATTAAAAAACTCTGGCCGCAATTCACCGGTCTCCGACATTGATAACGGACACACCGGACTGCAAATAACCTGTAGTTGTTATTTCGTTTTTTTACATTAAAAATTAAAAATAAATTCCCCAAATTCCTCATTTGTCCTATTTTATACATCTGTATCGCCAATAGATTAAGACGTATATTAACTAGGATAGTTTGAATAAAATTTTTAAGTTTTTTAAAAAAAGTTTATTATTTTATTATAGTAGTAAATATTATCATTGACAATCACGTTCATTTATAAATCCAAAAGTTTATATATTTATAATTTATATTATTAAAAATGAATCACAATGCTAAAAATGGAATTAGTTACGATAATTACGCATTGGTCTTCTGATAAAACGATCTGGTGGTGTGATGCAAACATCCAAATAATCACCAATCGAAAATCTGTAAAATAATAATTATATTAATATAAATAATGATATTTTCACAATATTTTATTTGAGTATAAAAGTAATTATGTGTGTAAAATTATTTATGTTCTGTTAAAATTAATGTAAGAGGTCCTAAATTTATATGAGTAAACAAAAATATAGAAACAGTTTTCTATTATTAGCATAGGAAATAACAAAAAATAAAAAAAAGTGAGACATTTCCGAAATTTTCAAAATGCCGTACTTAACTCAAAATTGATCAAATCTTTTTGAAATTTTTATGACATATTTTCGTCTATATTTTTGGTGGTTGGTGAAAGTTTCAAGTTTCTAGCTCCATTATTGTAGAAGTTATAGTAAAAATAAATTTTCAATTTTACGAAAATGCCGGTAACTGCAAATTTTGCCGTTTTTCGTTAATTTTTCGACATAT
>JAIPRM010000213.1:23991-48762 GCA_025469315.1 Stegophylla sp. TES_Ste_2020 | reverse complement strand
ATGACCTCTCTAAAGTACCATCTGGGTATGATTCCGGTTCTTTAGAGATATTGATCGAAACTTTTGGTCCAGTATTTCTATACGAAAAAGTGTTTACAGAAAGAGAAAAAATAAAAAAAAAAAAAAATAAACATCATTGTAAAATCATAAGCTTCTTCACTTCGTTCAGAATCTAAAATTGAATAAATTATAATCATAACAGAAATAAATCAACATGAAAGCAGTGGCGTAGTTACGGGGAGGGTTTAGGGGTTTAAACCCCTCCTAGAACTAAAAGTAAATGTGTAATTATAAAATAAAAATGGCAGAGTATATGTTTTTTATTTTTATGAAAACACATCTTCCTATAGAAATATTTGTCCTAAATTTTCATAGTCCAAAATCACACAAGTGGTACTTTAAAGAAATCACTATTCGTAACTATCAATACTTTGTTGAAAAACAAAGATGATCTGTCAAAATATTTTGTAAAACACAAAATATCCCGTAAATGAGTTTTTCATAAAATCGATTTAATTAATTTCCTTTAACTCGAAACCGAATTGAATAAGAAACTTGAAATTTTCAGGTATTATTAACAACAATAAAATAGATTTTTTTGGTTACTACCTATTCCAAAAGTTATATTGCTTAAATCTTGAAAATGTCGACAATACCTTATCATCATAGACAAATTTCGGACAAGATGTAAATATATTACAACTTTTAAACATACTTACTCAATATAAAAATGACACAATTATTTTTGACTGTAATTAACTGAAGCTCCACTCAGATTTGCTTTATTGAAAAAACAATTTATTGTTTCTTTTAAGTTCAACATAATCACTAAGTATTCTGCTGCCCGAGGAGCGGAGAATACTGGATTTTTAAGTTTTTATAGAATATAAGTCAGTACTGTAGTATCTTAATTTTCCGTCTTAAATTAGGTATTACTCATTTTTTAATAAAATTACGAATTTATTTAAAAATTAGAATTTATTGTAATTTCTTTTTTTTCTCGTGAATTTTCAGAAAATTCAACCAAATTTTATAGATATCTTTAAATATATGTTGGTTGGAAATAAAAAAAATTGGAATGATTTTGTTTTATAATAAATATTTCAATCTATAAATATAAATATTAAAAACAATCATTAGGTTATGAATTTTTAAAAACCTCACCCAGAAAAAATCGTATCTATGCCACTGCATGAAAGACTTTGTCACAGCTAATGTTGTTTTTAATATTTGTAATATTTACTACAAAGCTCTACATTCAGTATAAAAGTTATCAAATTATATTGACTATATCTAGTTTTTAGCATCATTATTTTTAGTGTTATAATTAAATAACAAAAATTTAGTAATAAATGTTTTATTTTTACTCATATGTAAGTAATAAGTTTTCCCTTTATTTCTTGAAAAATAAATATGAAATCAAAAAAATGACCTAAATTACCAAATAGATGAAATTTCAGACCCCTTATAAGAGGAGCTGTACAAAACTTGTACACCACCGTTTACTGTCCAGAAATGGGGGGGGGTTACACGAAATTAGTTTAATGAAAACGATTTATAATTATTATCTACAAATATACCTTGTATTTCCTAATGTTTTTGAATCATCTGGAGACCTATTTCCAGCGATTGTAGTGCCAATCTCGAAAGCAGTGAACCTCGGAGAATTATATTCCGGTGATACCAGAACAAAATCAAATGTTGTTCCACGAACTCGAGACTCAATATTTACTTCTTTAATCAGACCGGTCAATTCACGCAATGTAGCATCCATCCTAAAATTACGCAATTAAAAACCCGTATTGAAGAAAGTATTAAAAGAAAAAAAAAACATTTGTACCATGTATATATTTGGAGTTCATTCCCAGGTACAGCGCCACGGTAGTATTCCGATAGATTGTTGTGATGTCCCATGGCACAGAACACCCTCAATAACAATGGACAAGTCTAAAAACAACGTACAGATTTTATTAATAAATCAATATATTTTTATAGCATATTAATCATGAAAAAATCGTTTACCTTTTCTCTGTTTACAGGTTTTTCTTCGACTTTGACGAGTGATTCAACTGCAGCCATTTCAGATGTGGATTAATTTCTGGAAAAAAAAAGTAGTTTAAACTTTTGAGTCATGCACGCTATCAATGTGAATGGCACTATGACATTTGGTAATAAATTATAATTTTACCTACGGGTTATGAAAAATCCGAATGAACATAAAACAAC
Source organism: Stegophylla sp. TES_Ste_2020 (assembly GCA_025469315.1). Classification (NCBI taxonomy): domain Eukaryota; kingdom Metazoa; phylum Arthropoda; class Insecta; order Hemiptera; family Aphididae; genus Stegophylla; species Stegophylla sp. TES_Ste_2020. Next base: position 46,536 of record JAIPRM010000213.1, on the reverse strand, counting down.
GAACACTTAAGTATGCCTATTATTGTAAATTTGTAATTTATATTCTGTATCTGTGATCAATAGTAGCCACTTCTTGTGGTACCCATCATACTATCATAAGAAAGTTAAAAGATAAACTTAATATGTTGTTATTACCATGTTATTACAGAAGAAATTCTGAAACCAAAAAAATATAACCATATTAAAATGAAACCCACCCATCTAAAATAGGGGCTCAACAACTACGCTATCTATTGGTGAAGAAAAACTTTCAACTTCTTGGAATAACTTGATTTTTGAATACTCAAATATAGGGTTACCGGATTAAATTTTCCGGAATTCGAGACGTTTTTTTTTTTTTTTACCTATACTAAACCATAAATTCTTTCCGGATTTGTATTGAAATAAATAATAACTATTCTTTTTATCATTATGTATTTTTTTGATAAATTACAAATATATGTAAACAATATTATTCATTTTATACGAATTCAAAATAAAATGTAGGTATACAAGAAAATCTTATCGTTCATATTATTTATATATATATATACATTACATATTCATGTAATTAAATTTTTTATAATTATGATTTACATATTATGTTGTCAATCAAATTGTACTGTTTAGATCAACCAAAAAAAAAATCAATCAAATGTAATAATAATTCTTTGATTAGTTCCTGGAACTTATGGAATATGGAATCCATGTATTATCCCATGGCTATGCTAAATATTTGACTGATCCATAAATTTGTTTTAATAAAGTATTGTTCAGTTGTCCTCCAACATTTTGGTCATAACGGTATCGTCGTTCCACTGCGCCACACTAACACATTAAATATCCCATTGAAATAGTAGGTATTTAGTATAATAACCGAAAATCTTGAGTTTTCAAAATAGAATAAAATAATTAGAAAACTATTGATGCACGTAGATTTTATTTCACACCATCGTATTCAGCGTCGAAAAATATATCAGATGGCGTAAAACATGATCTACCAACCATTTGGGTGTCAATTGAAAATATAAGAATTTGTCTGTACTTACTCCGATTTTTTTTCAACCCAACCTTTGTAAAACGTTTAATTATTCGTCCGTAAGAAATTTTATTACACCAAAATATTCGCAATGATATTCTCTATCTAGACACCAAATTTCAAAACAATCGGTATAATATGTAAAATTAATAATAATAAGTAGTAACTCCTATGTTTTGTCTACAGCGTACAGTGTACTACAGTGTAAAATTAATTATTTATTAATAATTATTTAACATCATTATTCATTTATAGATTTTACTAGAATGTAGGTAGTATTGTACAATTTTTGTTTATATTTCAGATTGAATATCGATCTTGACTCAAGAGACTAGGCGGCAATAACTTGTACCACCGCTACCCACAGACAAATCAATCGGCCCAAAAAATGTTGCAGATGTAGCATATGAACCATAGTAAAAATGAATACATACATGTATAATGTACGAATTCATCCCAAAAAAATTTTTGTGTAGGTACCTGAAATATATATAAATCTGTTATTAGATAATCTATATCCTCATCAGTCGTGACTTCCTACATCCAGATGATAACAAAATGAAATGATAATAAGTTGTTGACAAATTCTGAATTCAAGTTTTTCCATATGCCTTTTAGACTTAATTATGTTTTCGCTTTTCATTATAAAATAAATAAAATTTCTAATTGAACCGTGAAGAAGATTTACCATATTAAAGTAAGAATTATTTATTTAATTATTTGTGTATTATTATCAAAATAATGAATATTCCAAAAAAGATTCTTTCATAGACTAGGATAAATGATCCTAGTTAAATTCATCACATATTTTATCTTTTTCTTCCTTTCAAACAATATGTTTACTTAGTTTTTTTTCTATTTTTGTTAGGAATTCCTGAACCACTTTTCACAGTTATCATTATGTTGCTGATTCGTCAAATTTATAATTTTGTTAGCGACATGGAAAACGGATCAAAAATTTCGTCACCAAACCGGCATAGTTTTGATTCGTTTTCCGTGTCGCTAACAATTTTATAATACATTTCAAGGTAATAAGTCTATCAGTATGTTACATTTTTTTATTGTTCATTGTAATGTATATTGGAAAATTACCTTTCTAAAGTTTCTGAACTATAGAACAGTTTACCAAAACTTTGATTTACCTCTACGTCTACATTCTTTCCTTTTTTGCTCAAGATCTATAATGTTTTACTTGAAGAAATCTGTAATATATGGTTTTAATTTTTGTTAGACTTGTATTGAAACTATAAATAGTATGTTATATACAATAGGTATATGTAAATCAATATACATTTAAAATTATTTTCTTTATTATTATAGGAAAATTCATTAGAAAAATGTCTACTAGAAGCCTTACCGACATATTCCTGTTAATGCGTACAAATTCTATTCAGAGTAGGGGAATATATTCATTTCAAGGTTCAAAGCGCAATGAATTGGACACTGACAGTGATGAAGAAGTAAACGATAAGGCTGCATTAATGGAAGCAGGGCGATCCATGATTCATAAAACAAATTCTATAGAAATGCGTTCTAAGGAAAAATCACCACCAACATGGGCTGGGCTACTTGAAGACGCCCAATATTCCATTACTAGGTTGTGATAATATTATTCTTTAGATTAATTTTAATATTATAGGTCTACTATAACTGCCTAATTTTTATTTGTAATTATAATTTTGCTCAACTTTTCATTCAATATATTATTTAAGTTGAAAACATTTTGTATAGAAAAACAATTTAATTTTTCTTCTTTTTTAATTTAGATTACAGAATAAATTGAAAGAATTACAATCATTACAGGATGCCCAGGTATTACGACCTACTCTAGATGATTCTAGTTTACAAGAGAAACATATACAAGATCTCACTTTAGATATTACAAGGGTATGTTATGACTGATGATAACTATATTTTTGAAATAAATTGATTTTATATGATTTTCAACAACAGATATTCGCTTCGACGAAAAAAATTATACAACAAATTCGATTACATTCAAGTGGATTATCTGGAAACAAAGAATCCCAACTATCATACAATGTGTCATCTGCTTTAGTGTCATCGTTACAAAATTTGTTTAATGAATTTCGAAATTCACAGCAAAATTACCTTAACAGTAATTGCATTTTTTTTATGATTTATAGGTTCTCCTATTAATTGTTGAAAATTTTTATGTATAGGAATTAAACGTAGAGAAGCCATGTCATCACAAATGTTTTTCGATACTGATGACAATACATCCAATTCCGATTTACTTGACATGTTGGGTAATGGTTCGACCAATTCTTATGGACAACAGCTGCAGATGCAACAATCTAATCAAGCACAAACATTTGCTGCTATACTTATTGAAGAAGAAAATGCTAAAATTGCCACACAGTGGGAACGAGAAGCAAACCAAATAACTAGTTCTGTGGTTGAGTTAAATAACATTTTTAAAGACCTTGCGCACATGGTCGTCCAACAAGTAAGTTTTAAATTTTTAATTTTTTAGTATTAAGTAACAATAATATTAAACTACTTGATTTTTTGATTTTTACAGGGTACTGTTTTAGATCGAATAGATTACAACATTGAACAGACTGAAATAAGGGTTAAAAAAGGTGCAGCTGAATTAATAAAAGCAGAAAAATATCATCGAAGTAATCGAAAAATGAAATGCATTTTAATTCTTGCTCCTATTTCTATTGTTTTGTTAATTCTCTTGGATATAACTAAATTTTAATGTAAAATATGTTATAGTTCTTTGCTCCTCTTCTTTCCTTATCTTACCAAATTTACTAATTATTGTATTATTGTGATTTATATACTTGTATGAAATAATTTATATTAATTATATTTATTAACTACTGCTATTATAAAATAAATAATTTATATATAAACTTATGTTACTTTTCTTTTTAATACAATATATTATTAAATTAAAAATCCAAAATATAGTCTTGAATTTAAGACTATACAAATGAAATGAGTCATTTATTATATATATTGCATTGAATGATCGTGTTAATATATATATATTTAAAGCATACCTTATTTTAAAATAATTTTATTTGTATGTAATTAAAATATATACAGTTGACTTATATGAATGAGAGAATGTAATATTAATATTAATTTGAAAATAAAGAAAAGAATTAATGAGAAAAAAAGTGTTGTAAAAATTACCAAAATTTTTTTTTCATATTTTCAAAACTTTCTTGCGCCAAAATGTTTCTCATATTAATGTCTACCTATGTTTAAATTTTCATAAAGTTTAAATCAAAAAATTGATGGTTTACGAGTTTTTTTTTGTCAAATTTTGGGTAGTTTTTCAAAAAAAAATTAAGAATTGAGAAATTCGATACAAGACTTCTCTAAAGTACCATCTAGATACGAAACCGGTTTCAAAAAGTGGCTTGTCGATACATCTGGATGAGTATTACCAAACAAAAAAGTGTTTACAGAAAGAAAAAAATAAACATTAGTGTAAAAAGTCAAGCTTCTTTGCTTCGCTCGGAATCTAATATTTAATTATCTTTTATGTAGGTTTCTTAGTAGCGTTTAATATTAAACCAAAGTTACTTTGTACTTAATTTTAATTTGTAAATAATTGATACATTTTCATACGAATTTTTTTAATTGACTATATTATGTAGTTAATAAAATATTTCTCCTCTTTTGATTTTCTTTGATTTTGGTTTGAAGAATGCTGGTAATTTCTGTGCTAAATAATATATTAATAATTAATGTAGATTAAATTATAACTCAACAAAATGTAATAAATTATCAATACAAAATAGTGACTACTGTATAAGAGTTTTCATTTACAGTTATCTATGCTTGCATAATAATTATCATCATTTATCTGCTGTACTTTTCAAAAAAATTTTAAATTAAAAAGTTTACTGACAAAATAACGAAAATTAATAATGTATATAATAATAATGAACATGAACTGGAACTTTTTCTTCATGAAATCATTCAAATCGTTGTCAAATTATTATCGTAATATTTTTATATAAATTTTGATTTAAGATTATCTCAATAATGACTGATTTAATTGCCTAATATTTGTAATTAACATAATATTAGAAGAAAAATGTGAAAATGTCAAAAATTTCATAAACCTACTATAATGTAATGCAGCAGTGTTTGCTTTACTGTGTTCAAGCGATAAATGAACCCTAACGACTAACGATAAATGAACCCTAACGACTAACGTTTTAAATTTAATATTTTATTGTATATAATGAACATAAGAACGTTTTTTGGTTGTAGTAATTACATAATATCTTGTATTAAAACAATATATAATTTCTACATAAATGCTTCACATAATGATCTGAGCATTTTTTACATAGAATAGACTTGATGACTTAGAGTTAAAAATGTTTTAAGGTTTCAATATTGAAAAAGTGTAATTTTACACTATCGATATAGTCATAAAGCTATACAGGGTATCCCAATAGTCAGAACGATTTGACAAATATTCAATAACTTTTGTTCTATTAATAATTTATAACTTCTTAAGAAAAAATAAATATTTCAGCAGCTTTGTGTTACAGCTTTAACGTATAATTTTTTTTTATTATTATTTACCACCCAGATTTTCAAATTTGAAATATTATACTACAGTTTCAGAAAAAATTCAAAATGCCAATTTATGAATTTGGTTTTTAGAAGAGTGTATTGATGCTTAAATCTCTTATAAAGGTTAGGTTAGGTTAAATGCTGTACTAATATTTATTTATTTATTTTTTTTCAAAACAATTCAAAATTATTAATAGAACAAAAATTATTGCATTTGTCAAATCGTATTGGCACACCCTGTATATAGGCAATGTATAGAATATCTTCTATAGCGTGGTATAGGTATCAAACCCATATCAAACCCACAGGTAATTAAGAGGGTTGTTTAGAGGGTTCAACTTCTAAACAACCCAAATGGATAAAATTTACACTTTTTACTAAATATAAAGATACAATTATGTTTAAAATATAAATAACGTGCAAAGAAAATAAAGCAACATTAGTTTTTTTTTATTCTAACCATACTGATTGATTATAGGGTCAAATAATATTTAGTTACAAACTGTGTATAATTAATATATGTATGTATGTATGTATGTATGTGCGTGTGTATGTGTGCGTAACAGGATACACATAATGAAATGTATTTACGAACGAATGAATCTTCATAATATTATTATAAGTCTAAATTTTCCATTTTGGTTATTCAGATAAAGCTGTGGTTCCCAACCGGTGGGGAATTCCCCCCTAGGGGGGCATTAAGATACTGCACAGGGGGGATTTCTGAGATGAAGAAATAATGAGCATTTTTTTTTTGCTAATTTTGCTAAAAAATTTAATTTTAAAATCTGCTTCAGTTATTTAATTAATATTTATACTTTATGTTATTATTTTTGTTTTTATATTTAATAATTTGTTATTATGTTTAATATTATGAGTTAGTAGGTTAAAATAATGAAAATAAAAATTCATTAGTTGTATAAATATACGTATACTTATATAGTTGTTTTGTATAATTTATTTGTATGGTCAAAAAAAAAATAAATAAAAAATATATATCAAAATTATTATGTTTTAAGGGGGATATGAATTTTGAAAATATACAAGGGGGGAATAGAATAAAAATGATTGGTAACCAATGAGATAAAGATTGTTTTGCACCTGCTTAAATTTAACGGAATTACGTCGATGATGACACTTCTGGTGATTCAATCGCGATTGAGCACATGCACATAAAATATTTTTACGGTATACTTTCCGTTGTCGGGTTGTCCTTAAAATCCTCTAACGGCCTCGTGACTGCATAGCTATAAGCCATGCGTGTTAAACCTGCCGACCACCAGGCTCTCTAATCATCGTTGCGATTGACTGCAGGTAATCGATTCCTCTGGTCTCGTTTCTGGCTGTGTAAACTCTCTTCTTATATTTTTTTTCCCCTCCTATAATCACAGTAATAATAATAATGTAAAATTGACATTATTATTATTATTATTATTATTATTATTACTTTAGAAATGTTATTATTATTACATATTATCCAACCTACTTGCTCTCTGCAACGAAAATACACTGTCAGCGAGACGTGTAGTAGAATGAAAACGAAAAAAAAAAATAAAACAAAAAAAAAATAACAAATAAATAACAACGCTATTTATTTTATTATTTTGTGTATTCGAATTAATTTGACAAAAAAAAAAATAACTTAATCTGAAATCGAAAATCGACGTAAGGTTACGGTTTCCTCTCCAATTGATTATAATTATTTTAAAATACGATTAAGGTCATGTAAGCGATGGCCAGAAACTGCGTTTAGCATAAAATAACAATATAATGTTACGATTCTTAACGAATTAAAATTGTTGTAAAAATGTCTATCATACAGTTATTTATTCATTAAATACCTTCGTAATAAAATAATATATAATTCGCATGATTTTAACTGATACAAAAATACATTAAGATGTAAGTGTACCATCATAAAATATAATGCCACTAGGTTTAACCTCACGTTTCTCCCAAGTCTTGCCAACGATATTTATTGAACTTTTTAAATATCAATCTGTTTATGATACCGGTGTAATAAAATATATAAGATGTGAAACGTGAATTCAATTAAACTAGAACACAATTTACGCCTTATAACTCTTTTATTATGGAATTACTTAGGAGTCAGGAGAAGCATAAACTTTGCGGAACGAAGATTATGTAACCAGTGTAATTGACATTTTACTTATATATATATTTTTTTATAATAGTAAATGAATAGTAGACGAATAAAAAATAAATAACTACTCAATCGTTTTGTGATTATATGGTAATTAATAAACCGTTTTAACGTAATAGTCGTTATAAAAAAAATAGTATGCATTGATATAATTTTTAATTCTGAGCGAAACTAAGAAGCTAGTGTTTTACAATGATATTATTTTTTTAAATTTTTATTTCATTTCATTTTTAGTAACTTTTTGAAACCGGATTTGCCTCTAGATGTGAATTTAGAGAGGTTATTTTCGAAATTCTCATTTGTCTTTTTTTTTTTTTTTTTAATTTGGGAAAAAACCACCCAAAATTTGACAAAAAAGTCTCGGAATCAAAAACTATCTTTTTTTAATCCAAACTTTATGAAAATTTAAGTGTAGATATAGACGATAATATGAGAAATTTATTTTTAGTAAAAGTGACTTTCTTTCTTTCCTTAATTTATAGGACAAAAAAAAGTAAAGTAAAGTACTGTAAATTAAAGGAAAGATCCGTGATGCCAAGTGCCGGATAGGGAAGGTACCGGGCCCACTGAGTTTTAGGATTTTAACCGGCCCAAAAATAGTTTCTGGTGCTTTGAAAAAAATATTTTACCGTACTATAGAGTATACTGGCTGAGAACCATTCAAATTTTCTACCGTGCACTTATATTTTTCACCACACACCACACAATCGGCCCAAATATCGCACGGCCACCGAGATTTTCTCGGTAACTCGCCGGCCCGATCCGGGCCTGGACTGATGCCAAGTATGTCCGGCTTTCTCGTCTATACTTTTTTTATCTCTGCTTTATTTTACTTTTAATAAAATAAAGAAAAGAAAAAAGCCGGACATACTCCGCACGATGTGTGTACTTCGCACGACGGGTGGTATTCTCTTGACGGGCGTATTACATTTTAAAGAAACGATAAATCATTTCTTCAGTAAAACGATTCTGAACGAAGGAAGTTAATAATATAAGAAAAAAAATGTCCAAAATTTTTTTTCACATTTTCAAAATTTTCTTGCGCCAAAATCTTTTTTATAGGATTTTCTATCTATGTTTAAATTTTCATAAAATTCTTATCAAAAAATAATGGTTTTCGGGTCGTTTTTGTCAAATTTTGGATAGTTTTTTCCAAAAAAAACATTGAAGAATTGAGAAATTCAAAAAATGACCTTTTTAAAGTACAATCTAGAGGCGAATCGGGTTTCAAATAGTTATTGATCGAAACTTTTGGACAAGTATTTCTATACGAAAAGTTGTGCACAGAAAAAAAAATAAAAATAAAAAAATAAACATCATTGTAAAAACACTAGTTTCTTCACTTCGTTCAGAATCTAAAATGTTAGAAAAAATACAAGCTTCTTCAGCTTCGCTCAGTCAGTAATCCATTATCTGTCAAAGGTTTAAATAATAAAATCGTGTAGCAACGTAGTATTGTTTCTATTTTTCATGTTAAGTATACATATATATATATATATATATCCAGATGAATTATACAATTTTCCTTTTTTTCCGTATATTTCTTGGAAAAAATAACATTTGCACGAGTACTTAGAAGAAAAAAAGAAACGAATCTCCATGCATCAAAAAACCGTCACCCACCACTCACCACCTGTTAGTAACGTTACGATATTGTGTAGTTTTCGGTACACATATTGTATTGTCCGACGCAGAAGTGGGGGATCGCCGGTACAGAACAAGCGGAACTCCTCCAGCAGTCTACATGGACTCACACCATCAGTCGTAACTTGAACCCAGTTATGGTTACTATTAGTCAATACTATTCGTAGCGCTTGTCTGTCTACTATTAATGTTCCTTTATTCAAATAGAAAAGCATAAATTATTCTTATTTAACTGATAATTATTGTTTTTTTTTTTTTACTCCAAAATTTAACTGTCAACTTTATTGGTAACCTACCGGTGGATTACTTTACATGGACTTCAATCAGCCAAATTGATTGCCTCAACATAATTTCTTGTCGACTTTATAATATACCATGTGAGTACTTTTACATTGGCTTCATTATTCGTTTATAAACATAATATATATTTTTTACACAGAGAAAATTATATTATACTTAATTATATTTTGAAAAATCTGTACCTATGTACACCAGTCGTGTCCCTGATACAAACAACACCCGAGGGAACATAATATTGTTTAACATTCGTCCCCCGGCCCCACACAAACTGTTTAGTGTCATTTTAATTTTCTGACTATACGCATGAAAATTCAAAATTAATTAATCACCTATTATTTTTTACCCTAAAACGATTTTTTGATGGATACAATATTTAATACTATTATGTTCACTCATAACAACCTAATTTATCTAATAAAATTGTCTTTAAACTAACTATTTTATAAACATAGGTAATTCATGTAATTACATATGATTATTACCTATGTGTAATGATTTGTATCATAAATTACGATTGGTGACATACTCAGGAATAGAGTTCTAGGGTTGCACTCCCTCTCCCCCACCAATTTGGGTATGGAGTGTAGAGAGGGGTATGATGAAAAGCACCTCATAATCTTCATTTTTTTTTTTTTCTAATTATTAAACGAATTGAATCCTACGGTACTGATAACAATAGGTAAAATGTAAAAAATTATTTCATAAAACTGACTTAATTTTCTAGGTCTTTAAGCCATTTTAACATGTTTATTGTTTTTAATTAAATTATATTTGTATTGCCTATATAAAACCAAATGAAATTCTTAAAATCTGTTGTTATTCCTAAAATTATAAAATAATTTACCAAAAATAAAGGTTACGGGGAAATAGTAACAACCTGATCATCGACCGCTTGAGCATGCCTTTGTAGGTATTAATAATTTTACTGAAAATTAAAGTACATATCTACCTAACGATACAATTTTTTTTTAATAATTTTAATTTATAATTATACATGCATCAATATTTTTTGAGTTAATTACTTACTTTCGATATTCAAAATATTTTTAGACTCTGAGTAGAGCACAAAAGCTAGTGTTTTTACAACGATGATGTTTATTTTTTATTTATATTTTTTTTTTCTGTAAACACTTTTTCGTATGGAAATACTTGTCCAAAAATGTCTTCCAATTTCAACCCTTTTTTGAATCGTGACCCCCAATTTATAATTTTTTCGCAATGCAATTTATTTCTTAGTAACTTTTTTTCTTTTTTTTCGCTTTTTCAATTTAAAACTGTCAGTTGTCACTCATGTTTTTTTGTTAAATGTTTATTTGTATGTTTTTTTAATTTAAATAATTATAATTAGTAGCAATAACTACTATAATTAAAAAAATAAATTCAAGAAAGACGAAAAATGTACAATAATTCACATATTAATGGGGGTATCCTGACGATTTGACAATCCATAATTAGATAAAATTACGCTATACGTTATTTGAATATTATCTGAATGTACCGAACAAATAATTAAATTTAGTTTATTTTTTAAAGAATATACTTTCATATGCAAAATCATGATGCTTAATATTTATGGTGACTCTCAGGTTGAAAACCACTGCTCTAGATGGTACTTTTAAGAGGTCATTTTTCGAAATTCTCAATAGTTTTTTCAAATTTTGGAAAAAACCATCCAAAACTTGACAGAAATGTCTCGGAAACTATCCTTTTTTTAATCCAATTTTTTTTGAAAATTTAAATATAGATAGACAATAGTATGAGAAATATTTTAGTGCAACAAAATTTTATTTTCTAATTTTTTTCCAGACCTTTAGAAAATGTTACACTTTTTTCATCAAAATTGTTTTTTCTTATTCTTGGTTAATAGTGAAATATAAAACTGGCTGAGTAAAAATAAAAATTTTGTAATATTAAGAAACTTTATAGTTTTTAAGTCCGAGGAGCGAAGAATACGCCGCATGGCGCGAAGTATGTCCGGCTTTTTTCTTTTTAATTGGCAATTCTTCTAATATCGAATTCACAAATGGTTTCTACGACAATATACTGTAGATATTATTTTATATTTACTTTTATTTTTATTTTTATGAAGAACAATTTATGAAAATTAAAACTACTTTAAGTATAGGTAATTTACATGAAAATATAATCAGTAGTCAGTGGACCTAACGAGGGTCTGGCGAAATGAGCCTACGCCAGGGGCGTAAATTATATAGGAATGCAAAACTGAACTTGAGTTTTAACTTATAAATTAATTTTTATTGATTTTATAAAAAATCAATATTTGTAAATATCCGGGATTCATCAGTATTACAACACTGTGATTATAAACCGGAATATATGTAATAATAATAATCGAATATCCAGTTGAAGACTGTAACTCAAGAAATATAATATTGTTGAAGGAAGTTATAGTGAAATTGTTGAACAAAACGTTGAATTGTTGAAGTTAAAAAAGTTTAAAGATCATTATCGAGTGATCAATCATTATTTAAGTAATTTGTATTGTGTTATTTCAGCTATATTTTCATATACAATTTTATATCTGGGATGTAATATTACCTACATTTACTTATAGTGTATTAAAATTTTAAGCACATTTAAGTATTTTATGCAAATAATGTAAATACAAATATTGTATTGCTTCAGAATTGATTCGTATTTCATTGTGTAACATATGAATGACATCTAACCTGACATAATAATAATACATGTATCTGATAATTGATTATTGGTTGACAATTTTTTTTTACTTTAATAATAATAAAAATAATAATGATAATACAAAAGAGGTTTTGACAAAGCATCGCTGTCGAAAGACAACAAATGTTTTCTGCTCAATATTGTCGTGCGTTTTTTATTTACATAAATTTATATTGCTCATAGGATAATGAACCTTATCACAGTCGAGTCCGAGTATAATAATGTTACAAGGCCCATTATTCGCGTACCACAAACCCAGTTATTGAATCAATAACTCGCGCAGTGTACCTATTAAACTTAGATATTGTGTTTTGTTTAAATATTTTAAAGATTCTCCAAAGGATTGTTAAGATTTCTTCATGGGATGAATCAATGATCACTGCAGCTCACGTCCTGTACTGTAACGCACGATACACGTGTATAGACTATATATTATAATAATAGTACCACACACACACACACACACACACACACACACACATATTTGCGCATGTGTTTTGTGATCGTGAGAAAAATTAAAGGTTTCGCTCAAACGATTAGTTTCCTACGATAAACGCATCGTGATGCTGGAGGCAGGCGGAGTTATGTAATATTTTTCGATATCCGAGAAAGACGAAAAGAAAATAGCTAAATAATAATAATTGCACTAGCACGCGGTTGGTCGTCGTACAGGTTTGGTCGAGTAAAACGTCACGGAGACGACCTCGCACTTTTTGGGAATGAAAACAAAAAAAAATTCCATTGTTTTAAAACCGAAGGACGTTTAATCCGTACATCAGCAATCCCCTGTGCACTGTATATTTAAAAAAAAAAAATATTTCCATCACAAACCAAGAATCGGTTCCGAAAACCCCAACAGATTGTATTCTAACGATATTCGACTGCAGGCCAATATTATATTGACTGCTGCACGGGTTTCTGTGTGAAATAACGGTTTTGAACCGATTGCTCGACGACATTTTACGGTTACAACACGCTATAGTAGTCTCCTCCTATACAATATTATGATATAGGACTTTCGCTTCTAACGTAATTATTATTCGAAGAGATAGATGCTGCTTTTGTACTCGTGCCTGCAAATTTTTCCAGGGCTATGCATTATTTTATGTTATATACATTGTTGTGACTGGTGTATTACGTTAAAAATCGTGATTAGAAAATAAAGTGCAATTATTGAATTACATTTAAATGTGGATATCTATCCATATCATTATTTATTAATTTTTTACGGGACTATTCTTGCTTTATCCACTGAAAAGGTCATTTCAGACTATTCGTCTTTATTTATGGTATTAAATTTATATACACTACTCACTGGCATTGGCCGTCCGGTTTTGAAAGGCAAGTTGCAATCACCCTTTTTGGCTAAAAGTATACGAATAAAAAATTCCTATTATACTATTACAATAGTATAATTGAAATAAATACATACAACATTACATTATTATGTATATTTAATGTTACATTAGGATTCAGGTTCAACAGTTTACTAGATTATTTTTAATTACTTAAACGGTATTTAAAAAATAAAATGGTTCCATTCAGTAATTCGGTATTCAGTTTAAGTTCCTAATAACTAATAAAAATATTAATAAAGGTGCGGACTTCAGGTGCTTATTATGTATATTTATTTAACGGTCTGAACAATGAACTAAATTAAAATTAAACATTCCTATAATACAATATTTTAGATAATTAACAGATACCTAGTCTACAAAAGTAAAAGTACCTAGTATGCAATAATTTTATATTATGCGTTAAATAATTCCTTCAAACCTGACTGCGGGTGATAGATGACAGTTGTTCATGAAGAACACTTTGTTATGATGGGAACAACCTTGACCACCGAATCGTGCATCAACACAAACGTAAACCAAAAATAATAAATGAAAACTTGCATGTGAAGATTTTTAATTACAATTATATTCACTTTTTATATGTTTATATATATGTATAAAATAATATCTGAGTAAAATATATAATGGTGTGTATATGTTTAGGTATTTAAAAAAGTTAAGGGATAGATCGATTTCCAGAAAAAACTTTTTGTATCACTAATGTAGCAAATTATTAGCTTTTCTTCTAAAAAAAATACTTTATTTAATACATTATATGGAATCTCCAAAAGAACACTATGCAAATCACTAAACAAACTCAGAATATATATGTATATTACATATTTCAGTGATTTTGTTTCTTTCAGATTATAATATAGTATAAGTATTATGGATCAAGTAACTCGTAAAATCAACAATAACATACCTATTTTTTATGTAATGGTTTTCTAATAGTGTGTGAAACAATTTCGGGATAGAACTGCAGGTGGTCCAAAAGTCAATCAATTGTATTGATATCTCAATCAATTAGAAATTTCTTCCACTTGCCAATTTAAACAGATATTTTTTCAAAATGTTCAAAATTAAAAAAAAATAAAACTATCGCGAATTTTAATAAAATGATAAATTATGACAGTTGCTGCAGATTTTCAAGAAATCGACTTTAGTTTTTTAGCCATAAGGTATCCCAAAAATAAATAAATTAATAATATTTTCTAAAAAAATAATTCAGATATTACAAAACTATAAAATACCCGTATTAGAAAAAATATTATTGCTTTTGTATAATATATACAATTTTTTAGCACTTCTAATCATATTTATAACGACGGTTTTATTATCCAAGTGCTTAAAGATCATCGAGATATCTTTTGACACAGTATTCTCTTGGATATAATCCTCCATCCTTACCTTCGTTAATTAGTGTTCCTTTCACGTTTTAAAAAATCAGGTTATGGTGAAGTGGAGAAAAATGTTAATAATTCAGTGGATTGTGATTTGTATGTACGTACATAATCAATACGTATGTACATACCTATACAATATAATATATACTTCATATGACGTTTGTTTCTTCGAAAAAACTAACATGTGATTATGTGTCCATAAGCTGTACACAGAAAGAAAATATTTAATAATCATACTTAAATTTTTTTTTTTATCTTTTCGAATGTGTTAACAATAATACTATTTATTATAATATTCATCACAGTATCTACAGCTTATAGTGGCTGTAAAACAGGTTGTGTTGGTCTGTAGTAAAAAATGTTTCTACTCATTTCGTATAATATAATTATTATAGCTATACCTACATCACATAATAATACAACAGCTGCAGTGTTCCTTCCGTCGTTGGGGTGTTGAGTTTGAAAATGTACCTATATATGCTAGGTCAAGGTGTTCACTCGTACATACCGTATGTATAGAGTAATGGTAGCTGGGGGGAGGGGGGTTTTGAAAAGGGTAAGTGTGCACCTGACCGTGTGGGTTTTGATCGGAAGTATAATAATAATAAAAAAAAATACACGTAGGTACTCCATGGATACTAGTATTAGATCTGATAGATGTGTTGTATGTACCGTATAAAATGAATTTTGAAACAGCTGCACGCTGTAGTTTTGGCGCGAAGTCGAAATTGTAAATGGAAAAGTTTAATCGAAAAAAAATAACTGTTCAATATATATATTATATTATAATATCTACCTTTTGTTTGACTGACAGTGTATTTATATTATATGAACGCCCGATGACTGGAGATCACCAAACCGTGTCAGCAGGTCTACATGGTTATAATAATATCATTGTAATGACGTACCTATAAACTGCCAGTGCATGGCGTTATAGTGCTCGTTATGTATAGGTGGTACGACGAGGTACACGACGAATTTCATTGGTGTTACATACATCTAAATCGATCTAAACAGGCAATCACATTATTATGATTTTTTTAATATCGCCTTTGATCAGTTTGGTGTATGCGGTAAAATACTATTATAATATACGTTTGTAAATTGATATGCACTGATTCGTTGGATTTTCGATTGACTAAAATAATATTAGATAAAAACGTGTAATATTTAAGTTCTCATAAGATTTAATGAAAGAAAAATTATAACACTATGTGTGACAATCTGCCTGGCAGTTTATTCGAGACCCGTAGTGTTATTATTATGTGCCTTTGTCATCACTTGTTCGATGCGATATGCTTTTATGGTCGTGCGGTTATTGGTCCATCGAATACTACAATGCGAGTGCGCGTTGTGAATAAATGCAAAATTTCTTATCCATATTTTGTTTGTCGGAGAGCCCACGGTGACTTAATTATATCTTTAAAAACTCGCTCTTTCTACAATTAACACCATATTCAATTTACCTATATTAATTTATCATACAATTATCTTTTTAAATGAAAATCGTTTTAAAATTGTTTTCATTACACATATTGATATAAAATATTCCATTTAATATGAAAATCGTATGTATTTTATTTGAATGTGTATTATGTAATTGAAAGTTAATACTGATAAATTTTTATTGGTTGAAATTATTAACTTTATACATTTATCATGTCAAAAGTAAAATAAAGTATAGACAAGAAAGCCAGACATCTTCGCTCCTTGGGTCAGATACTCTATAGGTGAGTGTGTGTAGAATTTTAAAGAAACTATAAATCATTTCTTCAATAAGATGATTCTGAACGAAGGAAGTTATTATTAATACAAAGAACAGTATTTTAGTCGTCTTTTTCACCCCCCCCCCCCCCAAAGAGTATCTAATTCGAAGAGCGAAGTGGTGCAATATATATTTAAAAAAAAAAAGTGTTAGAAAAATGTCCGAAATTTTCTTTGCTCCAAAATGTTTCTCATATTCTCATATTGTCCATCTATGTTTAAATTTTCATATAGTTCAGAACAAAAAATGATGGTTTCCGAATCGTTTTTGTCAAATTTTAGGTAGTTTTTTCCAAAGAAATAAATTGAAAAATTGAGAAATTCAAAATATGACCTCTTCAAAGTACAATCTAGAGGCAAATCCGGTTTCAAAAAGTTGCTGATCGAAACTTTTGGACGAGTATTTCCATACGAAAAAGTGTACACAGAAAAAATAAAAAATAATAAACATCATTTGTAAAAACACTAGCTTCTTCACTTCGTTCAGAATCTAAAATAATCCCTTCAGACGTGGTAAATGAAAACAACTGAATCACAATTCGATTTGTCCCTAATATAATTTTATAATAATAATATGTAGGATACTATAATAATTCTTCCGACCGGTTTTCAAGTGTACCTGCCAACAAAACAAATGGCGTCGTCGAACGATGACTTCAACGCCCGCGATTTTTCTTCATGTTTACCTGCTGCAATAAAATATACATCACATTGATCTCTCGGTCGGATCCGACCTACTTAATGCGCGTTTATTATACCTACGGTTTTATGTAATGTATACAAAAAATCGTTTTGTTTCGTTTCGTTTTGTTTTTTTTCTTCTTCCTCTTTTTATTATTTAGCTCTTATCGAATCATCTCTCCAATGATGCCGTAAGCCAGTTTAATCATCGGCCAAACCCATGATCTCCGGAGAGCGGTCCAATGACCCCGCCCGATCATGTACCTACATAATATCAAATTGAATATGCAAATCGTGTGCATCATTTTTAATATAGTTATACATTTTACTTCATAATATATAAAAAATATTATACATTTTTGCAATATTAACTGCACGAAATTCAGAAATCTGTAATCCCCCGTACTGCAATAATAATAATAATAATAAATGGAATGTAAAAAATAGGTTTATGCAGTGGCGTAGCCAGGAATTTTCTGTGGGGAGGGCTTACATTCCGAAATTCAATTTGTAGAAAAATAAAATCGATTTCTTTATCTAAAACAAGAAAATGCATATTTTAGATATTATATGTATGCATCTCTGTATTTTTCTGTTGTTCGTGACGTTGAGAATAAGTTAAGTTACATTATGCTAAAGTCTCCTCTGTGAATTTTTTTTCGACTTCAACATTTTTGTTTCTACTATTATTATTCACCACACTGAGTGTTTTTACTACAAGTTTTATTGTCATTAATTTCTTATTCGGTATAAAATTTCTATTTCGGAGAAATAAACGGGTATAGAATATATTTATGGTTTCATAAAAAAAACTGATAAACACAAAATTTAAACTTCGAAATAACTGAATGTGACTGTCTGTTTTCAATGTATTTTAGTTGTCTGTCATAAATACGACACTTAACCCTACAAATTAGTAAAATTAAATTTCATTAAACACTTGTATAATTTTTCTTTCTTAGACGTTATTTTTTTTTTCTGATTACAACTTACTAACAACCTAACTGCGAATAATATGGTATAAATAGCTTGAATCACGATCAATGGGGAGGACTATAGCCCCCTTAGCCTCCCCCTTGGCTACGCCTCTGGGTTTAAGTTAAGTTATAAATAATATGTAAATATTCAAATGACAAATTGATATTATTTTTTCCCCGGTTTGATTGTAATATACAAGCGTAACCTTGATCTAATTTTTTACTGAATAATTAGCAAATTATACATATATTTAATTATCTTCTATGGGTGTCAACTGTATATCTGTATGCGTTTTGTTAATATTTTTTTTTTTTTTTTGCGGTAAAAGTATTGTCACTATCAAACCTTATTTGATTCTGACCATGACTTCAGTGACGCGAATTACTTGTTTGTACATGACACCCGGATCAAATTGCCAAAAATAATAATATAATATTATATTTGCAGTAAATGTATTAAAATAGATGCATACGATATTACTTTTACGTTTTTTTTAAGAATCTAAACATAGCGTGTATAGTTCGTCTGAATAATCACAAATAATAAATGTATACTAACAATGAACCAAATAAAACTATAAAAAATCTATTTTTTATTTCTAGATTTTTCCAAATTCGTACTCGTATACTTTATAAATGTGTAATACCTATAATCTATATACAGAGTATTTAATTTACATAAAATAATAAAATATTTTTTTCATAATAATATGTGAAGTAGGTTTATAATTCCAAAAATTCGTTACATCGCAAAAGTTTTGGTCAAAAATATTTCGTTGTATCAAAGGGACCAAAATCCATTTAATTTTTCGTTATATCACGAGATTTTCAAGGGAACAACAATTATTTAATTCATTACTATAAGATTTTCGTTAAATCGCGAGTTCACTGTAATAATTATAAACGATGGGTTTGGGTTTAAAATCATTTTCTTCCGATTTGGAATGCTTTACTTAGTAATATATTTATAAAAAACATCGAGAACACTTCCTTCTTTTCGCCATGGTCAGGTCACTGTGTTAATTACTTTTCGGACCATAGCTAATTTTCTTGTATTATCATCGTGGTCATCCAGCGTAGAGCGGATTCGATTATTATAAGACTAACATGAGCTCAAGTTAATTGTTTTACATTTTTTAATACAAAATTATTGAACTTATTACACTAGGCATTGAGTTGTTTGAATTAAATTGTTTAAAAAATAAAGTAAAGTATAGACAAGAGAGTCGGACATACTTTGCACCACGGGTATTCATCACTCCTCTAGGGTCAAATACTCTAAGTGAATGAATAGAATATTAAAGAAACGATGGGTAAATAATTATTTCTTTAATAAACTGCTGGTTGAGACAAGTATTTCCATACTAAAAAGCGTTTACAGCGAAAATCAAATAAAAATAATACCCAATTTTTTATACATTTTCAAAATTTTCTTGCGCCAAAATATTCCTAATATCTATCTATGTTTAAATTTTGATAAGTTTGGATTAAAAAAATGATATTTTCCGGGTCTTTTTTGTTAAATTTTGATAGTTTTTCTTAAAAGAAATTTGAGAAATTCGAAAAATGACCTCTCTAAACTACCATCTAGAACAATGGTTCCCAACCGGTAGGGAATTCCCCCCCTAGGAGGAATTCAGTTATGGTGAAATAACGAAAAATTTTTGTTAATTTTGTTAAAAAGTTAATTTTAAATCTCTTAAAATTATTTAATTAGTATTTTACATTTTATTATTTCTGCTTTTATATTTAATAATTTGATTTTATAATATATATACTCGTATATGCATTTGAGTATACTCAAACAATACCATTTTTAAAATAAATCTATTAAATTACTTTTGGTAAAATTATTGTTCTTGAAATAAAAATCACAAACGTGTTTTATGTTTATGTTACTTAGAATTTCAACAATAATAATCGAGTAGGTATATCATAATTCACTAAATATCCAGTAGTTATATACTGTATGAACTAAAAATTAAATTATGTATGCGTTTATGCGTTTATGCCCTACAAATTATGATATAAATAATTAATATTTAACGTACCACTTTTTATTGGTTTTATTTTCACTTCTTATAAATATTTATATTTATTTACATATTATATTTAGAATGAAGCTGAAATTTACTTATAATTTATTATGTACAGTGTACACGTAGTACGAACACAATATAATAATAGATACCAACGTAGGTAGTTTTGTAATTTTACACGATATTCGTGGTTTGTCTGTGACTATAATTACACCGTTCAGTGCACAATGGCATACACCCTTATAATATGTATTAACTTACTTTAGATTATATTTTAATGAAATATTTAATGTGTTCTCATAGATAGGTTTTAGAAACCTTAAAATAAAAAATAATTACATACGTGCAATAAGTTAAGTTTACTCTTTGAAATCATAGTTATTTAAAAGCCTATTATTTGTCTTTAGAATACTTTATATAATTAAAAAAAAAATATAGACATAATTTGTACCATATGTGGAACATTCTTACCTCTTGAGAGGGGGGGGGGAGGGTACATTGAATTTTAAAGAAACAATAAGTCATTTCTTCAATAAGAAAATTCTAAGTGGAGATTCAGTTAATTATACAGGGCAATAATTATCTGTTTTATAATGAGTATATTTAACAAAAACAATTTAATAACAGAAAAGTCCATTTTATTATTCGAGATAATAATCAATTTTGCCTACTTTCAAAAATATGATAAACCTCTTATAATGAAAAATTGATTCGATTATTATTTTACTAATGAGCTTGTATAAAATTTTCTACTCTAAAAACAATAAATTGAATATGTTATGAAAACGAAAATAAATCTGCCATTTTCAGATTAACAATCATTTGAGCCGTAATTCTAATTTTAAACGCTTATAAAATGTTATTCATTTTGCCATGTTCTAAGAAAATGATACTTTCATAAAGTATGTTTTTGCGAAGATAAAAATTGGTTTCTACGGGATTAAAAATTAAATGTTTGATGACGTTTTCATTGAAAAAAAAAAAAACGTTATTTTAAGTGAAAATGTCCAGTTTCTTACAAACTCTATGATTGTAAAAAAATTGGTAAACGATTTTTGAGATTTTTTCGGAGCCTTTAAGTACCTGTATATACGAGTAAAGTTGTACTAAATTTTCTGTTCATAATATCAAGAGTTAAATATTTTAAAAGAAAAAAACTTTCAAAAAACGAAAACTATTTCCAAAATTCAATATTTATCCTAAAAGTTATTTAACTTTTGTTATCAGTTGATGTTTTTGTATCAAAGACCTCTCTAAAGGTCCATACTTAGAAATATTTCTGATCTATCAAGTTTCTGGATGAAAAAATAGTTAAAAAAAAATAAAAAAATGTATCTTTGTGAAATTACAATAGTTTCTTTGCTCCACTCATAAATCTAAAATCAATGATATTGACAATTTTGTTGAAAGTTTATAAAAATCATTTTGGATAAAATAATTAATACAATTATTTTACATATTATAATATTTAAATTATCAAGTACAACAACATTGTCAAGGTACACACCAAATACAAGTAAATTACAACCAGTAAACAATTCTAACTTAATTGTCATTGTCCATCGATATGTCTTTAATAATTTAATTTCTGAACTCTATAAAAGAATAATTTGACTAATGATGTAAGAATTTAATAATTTTTTTTTTTTCATTCATGAAAATATAATAAGACTATGTAGTTCCCGGAGAAACAATAATATAGTTTTTCAATAATGTAAATAATGTCCTCTTCCACTTGGGATATAATCCCCAGCCCCGGGTTGCAAACTATTATTTCGATTTAGTATTTATATCCAATAGTTAATAATAATGAAAAAATTATTAATGGCTATGCAACCAGAAAAAAAAAAAGCCGGACATACTTCGCACGATGGGTGGTATTCTCTTGACGGGCGTATTAAATTTTAAAGAAACGATAAATCATTTCTTCAGTAAAACGA
>JAIPRM010000213.1:0-23891 GCA_025469315.1 Stegophylla sp. TES_Ste_2020 | reverse complement strand
TTCAATTTTTTTTTTGGAAAAAACTACTCAAAATTTGACAAAAACGACTCGGAAACCATCATTTTTTGATCCGAATTTTATGAAAATTTAAACATAGATAGAAAATCCTATAAAAAAGATTTTGGCGTAAGAAAATTTTGATAACGGGAAAAAAAATTTTGGACATTTTTTGAAAATTTTTTTTTTTCTTATATTATTAACTTCTTTCGTTTAGAATCGTTTTACTGAAGAAATGATTTATCGTTTCTTTATAATTTAATACGCCCGTCAAGAAAATACCACCCGTCGTGCGAAGTACACCCATCGTGCGAAATATGTCCGGCTTTTTAATAAATATGTTTTTAAGGCTAGATGGAAAATTAATAATTGTTTTATTTTTATTTTTAGTATTTTTCAGTAACTGATCTTAAGTTAACTTTTACTATTTTATTTGACTTACGTAATTTTTCGACGGATATATATATATACATTTTAATAAAACATAACTTGACTTACATATTTTTTCTTTTTTTTTTTTACGGGAAAGAAATAATTTCATAAAATCAGCGGCGTACTTAGTCCTGAATTTTGAGAGGGGGTTATAAGAAATTATACCTCAAATGAACTATATGCTAAATATGCCCATACACACCCAAAATATGCAAAAATGTGCACTATTCAATTTCATATTCTGATTACTTATGTTATGAAACAGATTTGTATCTCACTTTACATACCTATTTCTTATATAGCAAAATTTCTGTAACATGTTGAATCATCAAATGGATAACCCATTTTAATTTAAAATAATCGTGTCACAACATTCGATGGTTAAAAATCATATTGGAGTTTCAATTGTTTTTTTGAAACACCGACCACATTGTATTTTATCATACATTGATTTTAGAATCTGAACGAAGTAAAGAAGCTAGTGTTTTTACAATGATGCTTTTTTTATTTTGTAAATACTTTTTCGTATAGAAATACTTGTCCAAAAGTGTCAATTAGCAACTTTTTGAAACCTCTAGTTAGTACTTTAGAGAGGTCATTCTTTGAATTTCTCAATTCTTATTTTTTTTTGAAAACCTATCCAAAATTTGACAAAGAAGGCTCGGAAACCATCATTGTTTGATCCAAACTTTATGAAAATCAGTTAGAAAAGTTTTTTTTTTTAAAATATTTATGTTAAAACAGAATTTTTTATTGAATTTTTATCTGAATCCACATTTTAAATTAAATTTCAAATTTCAATGATGGTATTAGGTCATATGTCACTAGGCATTTTCACATAATGACACTTCACCACTGGTTATAATAATTAAAAAATTATAAATGTTACCTGTTTATTAATATTATACAACACAGTAAAAGTAAATAAAAATTTATGTCTGGACTCTGAATGGCAGCAAAGATTGAAAAAAGATTAATCTGTTACATTATAATAATATTATAATATTAAGATGTAATTACTAACATTGGTTGTCGATATCTACAATATTTTATAGGAAATAACCATATAAAAAAACAAATTATTTTCGGTTGAATTATATTCAGTGTAACAACACGCAATGGAATGTAAATTACATTTAAATTGTTACGTATTATAATACAAGTTTCTGAATAATTAAAAGAACAATATTTTGAATTTTCTGGCATACAATTTTATTTTAATTTTCCAGTTATTATTAACCACTAATTAATAAAGAGTGGTAAGTTAAAAAAAAATTACGCCAACGATTTTGAGAGGGGTTTCATTCCCCCCTCCCGGTAAGTACGTCACTGCATAAAATCTTTAATTTTAGTTAAGTGTTTTTTTTTGTGGTAAATGATAATTTAAAGAGATTGTTACTCAAGATAGTTTCTTTTCGACAGGAAAGACAATTTTGGGATATTATAAATCATTTGATTTAAAAAATCGATCCTTGGTAGATTTGAGGTACTGATGTCTTTATAGAAAAATAAAAAAAAAACTTGGCAATGTTTCGCTAAAAACAACTTTGATGAGTACAAATATACTCTAAATATCATATATCTTTAAATGTGCACATGCGCTGATAAGTTTATATTAAGATCCTATATTCAAAACTTATGAAATCCAGACATTTAAAATTCAAAAAAATCGATTTAAGTGAAATTTGAAACAGCAAGAATATTTTTGTTGAAGAAATGATTTATCGTTTCTTTAAAATTCAATATACCCACCAAAATCATTCCATCCAAGGAGTGAAGAATATCTTTGGTGCGAAGTATGTCCAGTTTTTTATTTATACATTTTAAGACCCAACAAAGTATCCCACCTGGAAAGCGAAGTATATCCATGGTTTAAAGTATGTCTGGCCCTTTTGTAATCTGAATTTACCTCCAGATAGTACTTTTAAGAGGTAATTTTTCAAAATTTTCAATATTTTTCTCAAAATTTAGGAAAAATTAAGCAACATTTTAGAAAAACGGCTTTAAAGCAATCTTTTTTGAATCCAAATTTTATGAAAGTTTTAATATTGATAGACAATAATATGTAAAATATTTTGACAAAAGAAAATTTTAAAAATATGAAAAAAAATATTTGGAAAAAATTTTTTGATTATTTTTTTTTCTGTTCTCAGTTTATAGTGGGATATTATTCTATCTAAGAAAATATTAATTTTTTTTGGTAATTAAACTTAATAATTTTTAAGTCAAATTCTCTTGAATTAACTGAAACTACGTTTAGAATTGTTTTACTAAAGAGATGTTTTGTTTTAAAAATTAATATATTTATATTATTATTATTATCAATATTTTATAATTTATAGGTAATTCTGAATTATTATTGTATATAATAAATTTTTTTTTATGTTTTATTATATTATATACAAGTATACAACTACACAAGTTGGTACTTATATGGTAAACCATTAAAAAGTAATATAGTGTATAGTCTATAATGCAAATTATATGTTGTTCTAAAAACCTACAAAAAACTCGTTTCGTCAAAACCGTTGTAACATGATAATTTAAAAAAATATGCAGACATTTAAAATGATTGAATTTAGAGTGCGAAATATACATCTTACAACCTAGTTGTCTGGATTTATGATAGATTACTTAAAAATTATATTTTTTATCTTCTCAGTAGTAAAGTAAAACTTTAAAACTTTAACTTGACATAACGCAGAAACTAATGGTCATGACGGGTCTAGTTTGGTATCAAAAAATTTGTATTGATGTGGACTTCAGGTTGATATATTTTAAAACTGTAAACAATTCAAAAAGACTTTTAATGTGTCTTCAAAATATTTTAAAAATTTTTTTTAATACTCGAAATCCGTGTACAGTTTTTTCCAATCCATTCATGAATATATTCATATATTTTTGTATACTATAAATATACTGTATATTATCCAAAACAATAATAGAAAATGTATAATAATAGAAGTTATCATATCTCAGTGGTTTAGTGTCTAGTATACTACCACCATTGAGATATAACAAGATATATAAATATGCGAGCATATTATGTAATATATATATAAATATATAAGTAGGTATATTTATGAGCGGATTGGGAAAAAAATTTGCACATTTACCAGAAATTACAAGATTTTTTTCAAAATATTTTGAAACAATTTCAAAAATATTTTAAAATTTTTTTCTCAGTTTTGAAATATATCAACCTGAAGTCAATATCAACACAAAACTTTTAATACCAAACTTTAATTTAACAGTTATATGACCATTAGTTTGTGAGTTATGTCAAGTTGAAGTTTACGAAAATTGCATGTAAAATGGGTGCATCAAAAAGTTGCCCTTCGATGGTGGGGGTAGCTTTGATCAAATCGGCTCGTTTTTTGTAACACTGGGAACTTAGATCATGTACTCATGTATAATGTGATCTAAGGTTGGGAATATAGCGAGTCCACGCTCCAGTATATTTTTTATCTATCTCAGTGGAAAATCACAATATACTAACAACCAATGAAATAAGGTGAAATAAGGATACACGAATATGCGCAAAACCTGACATTATTCAGTTCATTGTGATCATACCGTATTCTTTGTGTGTTTTCTTCGATTTTTTTTTTCTTTTCGTTATTTTCCGCATGATTAAACGATAAAACGGCTACTTTTAATTTCCAATAAATATGAATTTAAAAGACCTAATAATAATTGTTTTAATAGCATTATTAATGAATTGAATGCCACAAAATTATCAACGAAAAAAAAAAGCGGACATACTTCGCACGATGGGTGGTATTCTCTTGACGGGCGTATTAAATTTTAAAGAAACGATAAATCATTTCTTCAGTAAAACGATTCTGAACGAAGGAAGTCAATAATATAAGAAAAAAAAAATGTTCGAAAAGTGTCCAAAATTTTTTTTCACATTTTCAAAATTTTCTTGCGCCAAAATCTTTTTTATAGGATTTTCTATCTATGTTTAAATTTTCATAAAATTCTGATCAAAAAATGATGGTTTTCGAGTCGTTTTTGTCAAATTTTGGGTAGTTTTTTCCAAAAAAAGAATTGAAGAATTGAGAAATTCAAAAAATGACCTCTTTAAAGTGTACAATCTAGAGGCGAATCGGGTTTCAAAAAGTTATTGATCGAAACTTTTGGACAAGTATTTCTATACGAAAAGTTGTACACAGAGAAAATAAATAAATAAACATCATTGTAAAAACACTAGCTTCTTCACTTCATTCAGAATCTAAAAAAAATATTATAAAAAAAAATTGTTGAAATATGACCGTTCTTCGTGGTGTGTACATATTATATACAACTAAGATATAAACACACGTGTAGAATAGACAAGGTCAATGGCTATGCCGGCCGCAGTAGTTGTCAAGAGCATACTACATCCATTAGTCAGGTGCTACTTAATAACTAGACCGTTTTTAAATCCATACGAAGGTAGAACGTTATCTTTTATATTTATATATGTATATGCATATGCATATATTGTTTTGTCTATAAACTGGTTAATTAAATTACATTAATGCATTGTATAATTTATGTTTTTTTATAAAAATAAATGGTAGGCTAAAAGTTAAAGGCTTTACTTTTAAATATAACAACAATCATCAGTGGCCAAAAGTAGTTTTGGGGGGGTTGATTTCCTTTCCCAACATAAATTTTTTGTAAAACGTGCAGTGGCATACGCAGGATTTTGCCACGGGAGAGGCTAATATTTAAAAAATATTACTAAACTCAGTATTTTAAGGTACGCATCACCCCGTGGTGAAATGTCTGAGAAGAATGTTTTTTTTACTTATCAAACACTCCACTGAGTGAGTTTCTATCAGATTGCAATTAAAAATCATTGCGATTATGTGATAAAACTAAAAGTTTGCAATATTTTCAAATTCCTACATTTGATGAAGGTGAATTTGTTCGTAAATAATAATTTTATTAAATCTGAGGAATACTATAGGGGATAGGTGGCGAATTCCAAAAATAATTGTTTGTTTAGTTTTAAGATCATATTAGGTTCTTAAAAAAAAAAAAATCAGAAAAATTTCGAAAATAACATGTTTAAAGTACGGTTTAAATGGAAATCTATGATATGTAGAAGGATTAAATGAGACTTTATTAAACTATAACTACTCAAAAATGTTTTAAGAGAAGAATAAAAAAAAAAAATACATAGAATGTAACTTAATTTAAGTTTTATCCTTCATACACGATGAAATATAATACGGTCGATGGGGAGGGCTTCGCCCCTTAGCTCCCCCTCTGCGTACTCCTCTCTGAAAACGTGTATTCTGTTTTTACATTTATACTGACATTTGTATATAGAAATCGGTTTCGTCAATTTCTATTTATATGTATAATTGCTTTAAATGTCACACAATACGACAACATTTAGCATTCTCTTAATAGGTACTGAGAAATTATTCACTTAGTTTAGCTCAGAATCGTTTTGATATCATAAATAAGTAATAACACATTAACACATTCCTGACACTTTCGTACTGAGTACTTATTATGCTAGTGTTAAACGTGAAATTGATTAACTCAGAGTATTATATGATGGTCACCGCCATTATCTTACTCGTTTTTTTATTTATTTCTAATTTGTCTATTGTCAGCCAAGTGCCAACGCATAGTAGTTAAACATTATATTATATTATTTGGATAATTTTAATACAAGAATTATTATTAAAATTCACAGGTGAACGGTTCGCCATTCCCGGGAACGATGAATTTGAACAAGAGACGGCTGATATTCTGCACGTTTATTTACTCTTGTGTTGCCATCGGTCTGATCGGTGCTGGATTAGGCACGAAACGATGGGTCGTAGCGTCGGCTCGGCGTACGTCCAACACCACCGAGTCTGTGGGTCAAGTCAACCTTGGGCTGTTTCATGGTGACAAGTACTTAAATATTGGTTATGGACTCCGCACGTACAGCGTAGATGGTGTGTATAACAGTTTTACTATAAAACTATATGTTTATTTCCGTTTCAATTACTATGATTAATTAACCCCAATAGGCGAATTCGATAATAAATAAGACATTGTAGATGACCTTAATAATTATATTGCCTTTAAATTTTAATTAAAATGCTCAACTTCGCATTAATGCCGTTATACTAACTTGAAACGCCTAAATATTACATTTACATTTTTTTTCATGAAATTGCTCGAAAAGGAAACTTTCCTTTTATAAAAATTTAATGAGAGTAATTGCACAGTCAGAGATTTTGCACACTTTGTTGCTGAATTTTCTGCATAAATATATAATAAATCGTCACCGCCTTGCCGAAGTCAAATATACTAATATGTAAAAAGCGAAAAAATTTTAATAATATGATTAAATAGTATCGTACAACCTTGCCACGTGCGTATGAAAAAAACACTTTTAACACTGAAATGTAATTTATTAAAAAAGTTACTCAAAATAAAAAAATACTAATCTATAAACACATTATTCGCCCAGCCATGTCATACGGTATCCAAATCTGAGGATCAGCGAAAAAATCCAACATTTCTGTCCTGAAATCCTTCCAATCCTACGAATAAAAACAGGTGCTCCATGATATATCATTAAACACCCCATAAAGATTTAAGAATACAAAGATCTTGCTACTACCAATAAATAATCCGAAGAAATGGTGGAAAGCGACAAGTGTCAACCCTTTGAAATAATGCTAATTTCGAAAAATGCTAAAAATTAAGTGTACTATCTAGAAGAAGAAGTGAAGTAGAAAAGTGGCTGAAGCTTTTGGCTTAGTATTTCTATACGCAAAAGTATTCATAAGCTTTTTCGCTCTGCTTAAAATCGTTCTGACTCTTTAATCCCAAATCTCCAAAATCCTTATAACCCCATGTCCCCATAAATCCTTTGCATCGCTTAAAACCTTAGCATTTTTTTATACTTCACTCGTTTTCTTTTTGTAGTATTGTCAATAATGGATGCCTTTTTCTTACATGTTATTCATACCTTGTAAAAATATTTTGTGATAACTACTTACTTGCTGTGTTAATGCAATATTTTCTTAATAAAAAAAATTAATAAATAATTTCACTCGGTCACTTTTGGCGTGACTATGAATGATGACGATTTATATCTACTTTACTGGGCTAATGACTTTTCATATATATATATATATCAATACTGAGTAACTGCGTACTAACCTACACCTATCTGGTTACTCACAGTTTGTTTAATAACTTATATAAAATATATTTGTTGAAGGGAACAAGCGTTTTAATGTACCTGTTTTCCGGCGAGGCAATTGAATATTTTTACGATTTCTTTTCACAGTTGTTCCACATAATCTCCCATTTCTACCACTGCGTTGCATTTTATCTTAGAGAAGAAATGTATGTGTTATTTGTTTTTTAAATAGTTTTGATAATCTCAGATCGATTTACGAGCAGTTTTTTTTTTTCAAATTTCATTTAAGCTTTTTTTGTTTTTATTGAATCCAGAATTAGGATCAAAATGATCAAATTTGTCATATTTTGGGACTTTAAGATCTTATATAATCAAAACTGACTTCATTAATTTTAACGAACATTTAAATATACATAATATATTTAATATGAGTAGGTTGTATAAAATTTTCAACTATTAAAACAATTAATGACCTATTAACGTAAAAAATTCTTCTGTTTTTTATTTCTATTAACAGTCATTTGTGGTGTAATAAAAAATTTAAACGCTTGTAAAAAATTGTTTAAGTTGGTCAACTTGTTTAAGTCTTGTTATTTTTACACATTTTTCATATATTTTGGTGTAGGGGCTATTACAATGTGAAGAGTTGTAAAAAAATATTTATAAAATCTTTATTCAACTAAATTTGTACTTACTACTAGGAAATTAAAAATATTAAGAACAATAAAAGTCGTCATTTTCAACACACTCACCAAGAGTATCTGACTCGAAGAGCGAAGATATCCATTGTGCTTTCTTGTCTATACTTTACTTTACTGTAAATTACTTTACTTTACTTTACTTTTTTACACGTATTAATGAAAAAAATTAAATGAGAAAATACATTTTGAAAAATGTACAAAAATTTTTCTTCAGATTTTCAAAATTTTCTTGAGTCAAATATTATAATTATAATATTATTGTCTATCTATGTTTAAATTTTCATAAAATTTGAATCAAAAAATGATTGTACCCGAGTCTTTTTTGTCAAATTTTGTGTAGTTTTTTCCAAAAAAAAAAAAAATTTAAGAATTGAGAAATTCAAAAAATTACCTCTCTAAAGAAACTTTCTAACTAGAAATAAATCCGGTTTCAAAAAGTTGCTGATCGAGACTTTTGGATAAGATACAAAAAAATGTTCACAGAAAAAAAATAAAAAAATAAACTTCATTGTAAAAACACTAGCTTCTTCACTTTGTCCAAAAATCTAAAATGGCCATGAACTGAAAAATTAATAGAGAAATTTTCAAAAATTAGATGTCTTATTTTAATCCAAAATGAACTAAAAAATTAAATGATCTTCAAAATCCCAGGGATCAGGCCGAAGACCTAATCTTGCATTAACTATTTAACTAATTTACTATGATTATTATTTTGATTAAGAATTTTCACCCCCCCCCCAATTCTACTTCTAGGATCTCTGTTTTTCCTTTCCTTCGTAATAATAAAATAAATATTGTCCCCGATAAAATCTCTAATTATTTTTGTACTTAAGTTAAGTTTCAAATCTAATTAATTTTTAATTATTAACTCATCGGGTTTTCTCATTTAATTACTTGTTTAAGTATACAGGGTGTCCCAGTACAATTTGATAATTTCAATAACTTTTGTTCTATTAATAATTTTTAACTTTTTTTCTTTATTATTGTTTCTATATAAAATTGGGCTACAACAATAACTTAAATTCTTTTCTTTTTTAGGATCAAAATTTTCAAGTTTGACATTTTTTTATAATAGCCATTTTGTAAACTCAGTTTTTAGAAAAAAATTGATACTTAAATCTCTAATAAAGGTTAATCCGCTCATTTTCTAAGATTTTTTTAAGTCTGCAAATAATTTTATATTATTGTTAAATCACACGTATTCGACGTATTTGACAAAATTTTAAATTATTCGCAAACTTAAAAAAATAGCGTATAATGATCGGATTAACCTTCATTAGAAATTTAATATTTTCTCAAATATTTTTTTAAAAATGGCTGTTCTGGATTTTTTCTAAAACCGTAGTACACAATTTAAAATTTGGATCCTAAAAAAAGATTTTGGGGTGCAATAACGTTATTGCTGTAGTTCAATGCTGAAACAATAAAATTTTCAATAATAAAAAGTTATAAATTATTTACAGAACAAAAGCTGTTGCATTTATGAAATCGTTCTGAGACATCCTGTATATTATGTATGTGTATTGTGCAGTACGCATCTATATAATGGATTTTGATTTGAATTAAACTGTGTTTTTAAATGTACATTTTGTACATTTCACTGTTCAATATATGAATTACAATCTGGTACTTTTAATGTACACCATTCGTTATTATACATACGTACATCATAATTTATAATGCATAAATTAAACACGTTTTATTCGATATATCATTATAAAGGTGCTAACACTTAAATCAAGTTCTTATAAATAATAAGTATAATATATGAATGAAACCACTTGTTTTACGAAGCAAATTTCATTGTGAAGGCTGATAACGTTAAAAATAATTTAAGAAAGTAGAACAACGAAAACCGAGTTTTCTTAGCCTTTCGCATTGGGCCCACACACTACACGAACTCGAGATCCATAATTAGGCATCTAGGTGCTTCACGAATGAATGAAGACCGTACGATTTGTTCGTTTCACTCTAAACGCTCACGCAGCAGTCTCTCGTTCCGTGATTAATATAAATTCCGTGCAGATGTCACGACACCTAGTAGATACACAATTATTATTACAAGCGTGTAGAGAGTTTAATACGCTTCCTAAGTACTATAATGTGCAGTAGACACTATATATATATATATATATATATACCTAACCTAACCTAACACGTCATATTAAATAGTCAAATTTCGTGATGCACGTGTACCTATGCTAGCAATTATTATAGGAAATATAATATATTAGGTATGAATGGTCCTGTGTAATTTTTACGAAAAACACAAAAATTATACCGTTCTTTAAATAATATAATTTATTCATGCACGACATTTATACATAATATGAATATGGATACTTGGTTAGACAATATATATATATATATTAGATTCTGAATAGAGTAAAGGAGCTAATAATATATGTTTTCACAGTGATGATAATTTATTTTTATATTTTTAATATTCTTTTTTTTTTTCTGTGAACACTTTTTCGTATGGATCTACTCGTCCAAAAGTCTTGATCAGCAACTTTTCGTAACCGGATTTGCCTCTAGTTTGATACTTTAGAGAGGTCATTTTTTGAATTTCTCAATTCTTCAATTTTATTATCATTATTTTTTTTTTTTGAAAAAAACTACCTAAAGTTTGACAAAAAAGACACGGAAACCATCATTTTTCGATCAAAACTTTATGAATATTTTTTAAAATAGACAGACAATAATACGAGAAACATTTTGGCGCAAGAAAATTTTGAAAATGTGAAAAAACATTTTTTGACATTTTTCTAATACTTTATTTTCTTTTAAAATTTTTTGCTTTCTTTATTTATTAGATAATGAAAAGTAAATTAAAGGAAAGAAAGCCGAACATACTTTACATCACGAATATTCCTCGCTCTTCGGTTCGGATACTCTTGGTGGGTGTGCTGAAAATGACGACTATTATTGTTCTTTATATTATCAACTTCCTTCGTTCAGAATCGTCTTATTGAAGAAATGATTTCTCATTTCTTTAAAATTCTACAAATCCACCATGAGTATCTGACCCGAGGAGTGAAGAATATCCCTGATGCGAAGTATGTTCGGCTTTTTGAACTTTTACATTTTTGATGTATTTTTTTATTATTATAAGAAGGTAATTTATGTAAAATTTGATCAAGTTTTTATGAAAGTTTCAAATTTCTAGCTGCATTATTTTTGAAAGTATATTATAAAAAAAAAAAACAATTTTCAATTTCATGAAAAATCCGGTAATAGTATATTTTGCTATTTTTTGTTAATTTTTCCTCATTTTTGGAAAAAGAATTGAGAAATTTTAAAAATTACCTTTTTTAAAGTACTGTCTAGGTGTGATTTCGCATCCATAAAGATACTGATCGAAACTTTTGGACAAGTATTTCTATATATGAAAAAATGTTCACAGAGAGAAAAAATTAACATCATAAGTATTGTATGATAAGTACATATCATTGTAAAATTATAAGCTCCTACGCTCCGCTCCGAATCAAAAATAATAAAGATCTTATGTTTAATGATTCACCATATCACAACTAATTAGTGGTTCAACAGAACCTAAAAAAAAATTAAAACAACGTGAAACCTTGAATATTTTACTTTATATTTCTACCTAACATGATTTACTGGATTGTCACTACCTTATTTGAAAACTGGTCGGTTAGAATTCAAAACCTATTTTTTTGTGTAATGCACAGTCATATTTTTTGATTTGATATTTCATTGCCTATTTAAATATATTTTCCTTGTTATTCTTTGTGTATGTACAGCAGTTACATATTATAACAATGTTATTTCTCAAATTAGGAATTGAAAAGTTTCTATTGAGCACAAGTGCATGATTGATTCATAATTTTAAAACATTTTTTGTTAAATATATATTAATAAGGGACGTTTTAAGAATGATATAAAATTTCTCTAAAACAAACCTCTATTTTTGGAACCCACTTTACAAACCTTTAAAAAGTCAAAAAGTAAAGTAAAATAAAGTAACGTAAAGTAATGTAAAACAAAGATAAGCAAAGAAAGAAAATAAAGTAATAGACATGAAAGCCGGACATATACTTTGTGTCACGGGTATTCTTCAGTCCTCGGGTCGGATACTCTTGGTGAGTGTATTGAACTTTAAAGAAACCTGAAACTCTAAATCATTTCCCCTCAATAATATTATAATTCTGAACGAAGGAAGTTAATAATATTAATAATATAAAAAACAAATAAAAAAGTCATCATTTTCAACACACCCACCAATTTATTTAAGCTGAGGAGCGAAGAATGCCCGTGGTGCAAAGTATGTCCGATTTTCTTATCTATACTTTACTTTACTTTACTATTTTTGTACGATAAAGAAAAGAAAAAAAATTGATGAGAAAAAAGTGTTAGAAAAAAATGACCAAATTTTTTTTTTTTTTCAAAGTTTTTTTGCGTTTTTTTTAAATATTTATACGTCCGGTAAATAATTGTATTCCGCCAAAATATACGCAATGAAATTCTCTACCCAAGTACCAAGTATCATAAAGTTCGGTTGAACCTATTTCCTTTTATGTAAGTTAAAGTGTGTAATTTTAAGTAAAACTAACGAATTCCGTTGAAATACTCACTTCAAACGGTTATAGAGAAAAAACATAACTTACTACTTTTTACTTTTTTTTTTTTATCAGTTAGACGTAAATTTTCAAGTCTTAATATCAAGAATTAAAAATTTAAGGTCAGGTTAGTTAAGGTTAGTTATGTAAAAGCTTACAAGAGACTTTTGGACAAGTATATCCATACGAAAAAGTGTTCACAGAAAAATGTATAGCATTTTAAAAATATTGGAAATTTCTTGTTTTTTGTAAGTTTTTATTTCATCAATTTGTTAATTCTTGACATCAAGACTTGAAAATTTAATATGACCTCGCTCACGTATATATTACGTGGTACTAACTATATAGTATGTAGTACTAACTATTTCCGACCTTGAAAGTTACTGGATGAAACTTTTGAATTAGAATTTCCACTCGAAAAAGGGTTTTCCATGCATAAAAAAAAAATACTCAAATTTATAAAATATTACATTCTTTGCTGTGCCCAAAATCTAAAAAAATTATATTTGTAAGTGGGATGGGAGGGGGATTAACATCTTTATGATAATATAATATTTATTTTCTTACTATTATTTTATTTTAATTATGGTGTTGTATAGAAATACCTTTCTGGTCCATTTTAATATAGATATATTTAAATATTTTTTCTTTAGTAATTGAAATGATGAAAATGGATCCGGACATTATGGTGTACAGCTTATGGGTATTGACTGTTATTGGAGTGATAGCTGGTCTAATAATGGCAGTAGCGGCAGCCGTGTTCGCTGTCATAAATTCTGCCATCACTCCTATATCTGCGCTAGCCGGTATACCTGGCCTTTACTTTTGGAACATTAGTGCGAGTAAGTGGTTTAATATCCTTTTGTAATAATAAATATCCTTTTGTAATAATAATTATTATCCTTAATAATAAATATCCTTTTATGTTTCTCATGATGTTTTTATTATTATTTTCAGTGTTTTTCCAACTGTTAGCTAGCAGTTTATGGGTGGCCCAGTATTTTCAAAGACTGCAATACAACGTGATGAGCAAAGACGACCGGCGAAATAAATGGACTTCTGAAGGAAACGCTTCGTTCGGATTTTCATTCTGGTTAGCTCGAGCATATTATTGTATCTAATATTATTATTAATTTATTGTTTTATTTATACTGTAAATATCGTATTATATTTTAAACCGTTATCATAATAATATACATATTTTCAAGTACAAATAATTATAAATTAAAATTTCATTTCTAGGTTTATTATTCTCGCATCCATTTTACACATGCTGAACATTTTCATCGTGTTTTGGGCGACCAGTAATCGCTCGAGAAAATCAACATCTCCGATTATTGAAGAAAAAACCAACGGAGCAATTATGCTGTATTAGTATTTAACAACACTATATGTAATCGCCATCAGTGTCAATATTAGTTTATAAGTCTATTATAAAAGTGTATATGTATATATATTATTCTTTTCTATACTATTTCATATTTTTGTGTCTTTCGTTATGTTTCCTAAATACTTAAAATTATACAATAAAAATAAAAACAATCAATTAAGAAAAATATCATAAATGTTCTCAGTTCTTTTTGTAAAGTACCACCTAGTATTTGATACAAAAAATGCAAAATTGAAAGTGGGGTTGGGGTTCATTTTGGGCTGCGCGTACTTTATTCTCCATAGGATGGCCGCTGCCAGGACATGACTGGGCTATTGTGCTTGTTTTCTACACAGACAGTGGCTAACTAACTGAAAAAAAATTATGCTGAACTGCTGAAGTCAATTCAATTAAATATACTGTAAGTGGGTATTTGTTTTCAATATTATTATTATTATTATTATTATTCGCAAAGTTTAAACACAAACTGAAAACATGATCTCTAATAGCTCAAAAAATTATAATAATAATAAGTTAAAAATATTACAAATTAAAGTGTGTAAATTCCACCTGATTGTTAACAATAATGAGATAATAGGTGGTATATCAACTCCGATACAGTGGCCTAATCATGGGGGAGAGGATTTGGGTGTTCAATCCCTTCCCTCGACTTTCTTTTTATTATTATTATTATTATATTTCAATTAAATCTTGTAGTTTTTTTTTTTTTAATTGGTTTTGTTAAAATTTTAACTACCTAATGGCCAAATTGTAACTGATGTTGTTTCTTTTTTTGGCAACATGCTTGATTTTGGTTTCTGTGTCTTTTTTGTCAAATTTTGGTTAGTTTTTTCCAAAAAAATAAAAAAAAATGAAGATTTGAGAAATTCAAAAAATAACCTCTCTAAAATACCAACTGGAGGCAAATCCGGTTTCAAAAAGTGGCTGATCGAAAATTTTGGAGACAAGTATATCTATACAAAAGTGTTTACAGAAAAAAAAAACAAATAAACATCATTGTAAAAACACTAGCTTCTTCACTTCGTTTAAAATCTAAAATATTCAAACATTTTGATCAAATCCAACTTTTCAAATATGTTTATTTAAATCACATTTTGAAAAAATGTTATGAAATAATATCTTAAAGCAAAAAACCACAAAGAGCATTGAAAAACAAAAAAAAAAAAAGTTGTGCATTTTACTATAAGAAAAAGTAGAATAAATCAGATTTATAGCTGACATTATCGATTTTTTTTAGACAAATAGCAAAAAAAAAATAAATGTCAGCCAAATTTGTACTTAATTTATGATCTACCAACAGAATTTTGTCTCAAACTTGATGGAAAAATATATTCATTGTAATTAATGCTTATATAATATTTAAATACATTGTATAACACTCCTTTAGGGCTGAAACAGACAAACGGTTTTTGCCGTACAACAAATTACCGTTCGGTTTTGTTTTGAATAGAATTACCGTCCAGCCAAAACCATCGTCATCTGTTTCCTATAATCCAATTTCATACAAAACAAAACCGGAAGGCAATTTGCCGTACGGCGAAAACCGTTCATCTGTTTCAGCCTTAAGTGATTGAATAATGAAATAAAATTATTTGAAGGGGTAAATTGGTAATAAAAACACATTAACATAACATCTGAAACTTTATTTTATTTCAACAAAATAAAAATAAAATATCAACAAAAAAAAAAACCCGACTATTCATTTCATGACAATATACATGTGTCACCAACAATATTCTAACCCCATAGTTAAATATAAATACAACAAAATATTCATTAAACTAAAAAAATAGTAAATACCTATTGACTATGATGTGTTAAAGCGAAGGCAACCTGTACACATATATCGTTTGTACACGAAAACTAAACAATAATATTTAATCATAATTATTAATATTATACCTAAATAATCATACATATTATTGAGACATATTTAAAATATATTTCCTTGTCAAAATTAAAATAGTTTATATAATTTATAAATATAATGATATATTAAATTTAATGATTAATTAATAGAAGGCTGAAGAATCATAAATCTTAAGGATAAATATTCAATATGAAGTTTTAATTAATTAATAGCTTGATAATTAATCATTTTACATATTAAATATACACATACATATATACCATATACAATAATAATTGATTTATATAATAAACATTAATATAACTAGGAGGCAAATTAATACATTTTAAATTGGTTTCAACTGTATAACAGTATATTTATAAAATTATATAATATTTGTATTGCTCATCTACAGCCTTCTGATAATTATTAATTATAATAAATCAATCTTATGTTGCGATTATTTATGTTAAATTAATTTTTACATAATATACATATCACATGTTTAGGCATCATGCAATTACTATTAATGCTAATTTGTTCATCATAAATCCAAATTTGACAATACACAAAATGCATCAAGGAATATGATATTTTTGAACAGTAAAAATGTCACTATTTTAAATATAATACGTTATATATTATAAAACCATTTTTTCAATATTGCCAATTAAAAACCAACAAATCAGCATTAGCAATTTACAAAAATTTACATAATAAACTTTACACCTTGTTGACAATAAAAATACAGCATTAATCCAATAATAAACACATTATCATAACCAATTTAACTAAAATTATAGTTAAAACTAATTACTTTTAGATCTGATACAATTAAAAAAAAGTTGACAGTTATTCAAACACTTTTGTTTCTCATAGTTACATTAATTTCAATGAAATCACAAATACAACAATTAATTCCATAGATTTAAATTCTAAATCAATTATGTAAACTTATTAAGTCAATTAGCATTAGGGATGTTAAGCTATTTCATTTTTGAGCTAAAATTACATATTTTAAGTACAATAAATCTCATTTAATTTATTGTGAAAATATGAATTTAATATTATGAGTTTTTTAAAAGTATTTGATTTATAGGCAGTGCTTTTATGATTTGTAAAAATTTAAAGTATCTGGGAAATGATGTGGTAAGCCAGTTTAAACTGTATATGGCAACTAGAAGATTTTTTTTTTTAATTGTAGACATGTTAAGATTTGAAAGTGAAAATGTTAATAAGATGTTAACAGATAAATAAAAGATAAAATAATATTTTTAATTTTTAATAATTAATTAACACAGATTATTGAAATATAATGAAATTATATTTATTATTTTGTGATGAAAATAAGAAACAGAGTTAAATTAAATTTTAGAATTCTCCGAATTATACTATATCATATCAAGTCTTTTATGTGTTGGCAATAAAAATAATAAGAAAAAACATATAAATAAATGTAATAAGAACAACTTGACTAGAATTCGAATAGTTTATTTAAAAACTCTAAATGTTATTATTAATATTTGGGAAAAATAAAGTTTATGTTTTGATTTAAGTAATTATAGGTTTATAATTAAACACAAGCAAATTATGAAAGGTCAGTTTCTAAATTGCAAGAAAGTAGTTTTCAAAATATATTAAATACACATGACTACATATTAAATGTATAAGTTATCACAAATATTTATTTTAAGAATAAAATTTAAAATTTGCATATAAAGTGGTAGATACATGCATCTCAAACTATAAAAATATACCTAACTTAAATTAAATCTGTAAATAACTTTTTAAGTTACAATAATAGATAAACTAATAATTTTGAAAAGAAAGCCCTCAACATTTTAGTAGAGTTTTTTTATACATACATATACTACACAAATTAATTCATGAAATTAGAATTTAGTATTATAATATTTACTTACTCAGGTAAAACACTTAAACAAAAATAAGATAAGAATTCTTAGTGAATAATCTAGTATACTTAAGGTGAAATAATAGAGTAGCTCAAATAAATATAAATAATTTCTTTGAACCCTGTTAAGGTATACAACAAATATTAACGAAGTTTTATAACATGATTACTGATTTTCATTAAAAAAATTCTAATAGTGACAGACAAGCATAGTTAAAAATAATAATATTGAGATTTTCAAAATTTATTTGTACATCATAAAATATTGTAAATATAGGAAACTTACTACACTGGCAAAGTAGTACACTATTCTTGTTCAGATTCTCCTTCACTTGAATAGTCTTGTATTGAAATAGGTCGAGAAAATGGCGTGATTGTCATTTGACTACAATAATAATATTTCTTTACATTTTTTTCAAGTGATACTAAAATTTTACTTACGCTTGCTTTCTATAATAGTTTAACCATTCTTCAAGCATTTGAGCAACCAACAAAGGTCTTTTATGTAAACGTTGCCGAGCTAACAACAAACCATTGTCCGTCAAACAAACATCTAACCATTGCTTCAAAATATTTTCTTCGTGTCCCATCTACAAAACAGAAATCAAACAGATCAATAAAATTAATAATGATGAGTTAAATTTTAAATGTTATACTTCTGATTTGGTAACAAAATGTATTGGTAATAATTTATGATCGTGATCTACGAGCGGCAAATATGTTGTACTTTTTCCACGAGGTAGTGGTTCAACCGGCACAAGTGAAGAAAAATGTCCTCGAGTAAAAGCCAAAGTTATTGGAGACTTAATACAAAAACTCGATTCCCATAAAAGTGGTAAGTAAACTCCTAAAAATATATTTATTTATAAGAATGTTATAAAACTTAAATACATCTCAGGATAAAACATTTATACATTAATAAGTGAATAATAGTTAAATCATTTGAAAATTAAATTTTTCTTTTAATATATATAATCTGCATTTATCCTGCAACATTACATTTCTTCGATATACATAAGTATACAGGGTATCACAGTACAATTTCACAAATGCAGTAACTTTTGTTCTATTAATAATTTTATGAATAAGTTTCTAGATTACCTTCAAAATTGGTATAACCAAGACGGTCTCCACGGTAATTTTTCACATATTTAACAGCATATACAATAATAGGTCGACGCAACACATGTGCTAGTGCAAAAACATGAAGTTGAGCTAAACTTGATCCTGGTCTTTCAGCTTGAGATACTAATGCAGCCCAATCTTCAGCCCATTGATATTCATCTAAACAAAATTCCAACTGTTTTGCTTGCCATGCTTCATATTCTTTCCATCTTGGATAAAACCTTAAATAGTATAAACTAATAAAATAAATATAACAAATAAAATTAAATCATAAGTTACTCACAGCATGTTACATTCATGTAAACAATCAGCTAATGCTTTCCTGAGTATATTATTTTTATCAAAAATACCCCATGTTGATTGCATCAAAGAATCCAGCAAACAATCACCTGCTGAACGATTCCATAAGGCGTATAGTCTAGAACACAACCCATCACACACTTCAGATGACCAATTAATTACAGGAGGCACTTCTTCAGTTTCTAATTCATGTTGAACATTGCGATCAAGCAATTCATCAAGTAGTTGTCTTTGAACTGGTCTTGGGAGTTGTTCAATTTCTAAAAGATAAAATATGTTAAATTTAATAATTATAAAAATTAAAAATGATAAGAATTTAATAGACTAATTTACCAAAAGGTAAGGAAAATGTTGCAAATTCTGTAACAAATGGACAAGGCATTAAGGATTTTCGTACACGTATTGTTGAAAGGAAATGTTTTCCTATCTCATCAGCAAGTTGATGAGCAACATGAGAAGGTACTCGTTTAACAGTAGTTGAACTACTTGTAGCATTGATTCCATTCAAAAGGTTTGATAGTATTTCTTCTCGATGAAATCTAATAGTGAAAAATAAAATTATAATAACAATAAATTAATAATTATTTCAAATAAGCACAATGTCAGTTAGATTGGTGAAAATGAGTAAAAATAAAAATAAAATTATAAAAATACAATATTTTAAAAATTGTTATTTTTCTAGGTTATGGTAAACAATAAAAATTGGTAAATCGATTATTTTAGATTTAAAGTGAATCAAAATATATTAAATTTTCAATTATAAACTTTCTTGTTATTTTAGTTTTCATAGATAATTTTCATAAGAAATTAAACTAGCTTTAATCATATCCTTTAATTTTATAAAATAGTTCTGTAAGAATCTCCAACAACTATTAATTATTGAAAATTCATATTAATATAAATAATATTTATTCATATATTAAATACTATATAGTTTTTATTTATCAAAAATATATTATTATTAATAAATGAATATACTTTACCTAACAGCAAGATGAACTAATGTGTGTCCAGTATCAAATGCTGATGGTCTATTAAGTAAAGTTACTTCAGTTGATGTCAATGACCTGGTTGGGTCTCCACCAGCTTGTAAATAAGCTGCAATAGGACTCCAATCACCTTGAACTACGCCTACACAAGCAGCAAGCCAGGCTCTATCATAGTTACTATTGATGTCATCTAAATGACGTCTTGATGAAGATCTACATTAAAACAATGTTCATTTTAGTTTAATTTTAAATAGATTAAATTATATATATGTATAATAGATAATTAAATAAAATGGAAGTTTAAGAAATATATAGTTTTATCTGATTTTACTAAAGCTTAAAAATAATTGTCTTATTATTAAGAAATTTA
Organism: Stegophylla sp. TES_Ste_2020; assembly: GCA_025469315.1. Classification (NCBI taxonomy): domain Eukaryota; kingdom Metazoa; phylum Arthropoda; class Insecta; order Hemiptera; family Aphididae; genus Stegophylla; species Stegophylla sp. TES_Ste_2020. The sequence continues at coordinate 3,093 of JAIPRM010000213.1, read as the reverse complement.
ATATTTGATAAAAATATAATATTAGACATATTATTAAAGTACCAGTTATTATTGTATTAGAATTCAAACTTCCTACGTTTCAAATATGTGTAATGAAATATGCACATAAATTATTAAAACTGGTATAAAAAAGTAAATATAGTAAATAATATAAAATATGAAGTACCTACATAACTTAATTATTAACCCTTTCAGACCCGATGTCTACTCAGGTGGATATTCTTTTCAAATTAGAGTTCCTATAGTTTAAAATTTTTCTAACGTAATAAAAATTTACATTCATTTTTACATCATTATCATAAAAATAATACACATTACGAAAATCATTAAATCAATTATGTTTCATTCCACAAAATTACAACTCTGTAGGTTACATAATATATAAGTTACAAATATTTTGAAAAACAAATTTTTGATTATTATTAATAATAAATGTTTATTTTGAAGGGGAACACTTTAGTTTAAAATTATATTCAATTTCTTTGTCATCACAATATCATAGTTAACAATTACCAACGATAAAAACTTTCCCAGATTGAATAGGAGTGATAATATCATAGCTGTTATGTATGTCCTCCTAGAGGGGTAATGGGCTTGTATGACTTCAAAATATAACAATCATATTACGATTACACAATAATAATAATGTCATTAGTTAACCAAAAAATATTATTTAGCTGTTATTTTCATTTTCTAAAGAAGATTAAGTTAATTACATATTATCATAAAATAAAAAAAATGGGTCTGATATAATAATATTGACAACGCCCAATGTCATTTACAAGACATACCAATCACTCATTACAAAATGTATGAAAAAAATCATTTAGATTTACTTATGAAGAGCGAAAAGACTAGTAATTTTGCAATGATGATTATTTTTTTTTTGTGAACACTTTTTTATATAGAAATATTTGTCTAAAAGTTTAGACCAGCAAACTTTTCAAATAAGTATCCACCTCTATATGGTACTTTAGAGGTCATTTTTCAAAATTTTCAATTGTCTATCCAAAATTTTTGGGAAAACTACCCAAAATTTGATAAAAACGCTCAGAATTGTTTTATTAAAGAAATCATATATATCATATATTGAAATTGTTTCTTAAAAATTTAATAGACCCACCAGTCTCGCCCGAGGAGCGAAGAATATCCATTTTAAATTTTATGAATCAACTAACCTTTTTAAAGTACAAATATTCGAATCAGTGTTAATGGTAGCGGCTAGATCCTTCTCTGGTGATTTAACACGTTTTGTATTAATAATAGGAGTTTCACATATAGAATGATCAGGTGAAGGAGATGTTTTTCGAGGTCCTCTTGTTCCTGTTTATCATTTTTAACACAAAATAATAAAAATAGTTGTTTATAATATTAACAGAAAAACGAAATCTTACCACACATGGTACACTTATAACTTTTAGGCCAATTTTGATATGTACAAGCAGTACAAGACCATTTGGCAAGTGCTCGGGCTTCTAAACTAGATGAAGCTTCTTCACTTTCTGGAGAATTGGCTCTATCACTAATCTTCAAATCAGTGTTTAATTGTTCATTTAATGCTTCAACTACATTGCTATCTGTTATTTTATCACAGTTATCAATTTCCCCAGACGCTACATACAACAACAATAATTATTTAATACTTAATTATAATTAAAAGAATAATTTAATTTTACCTTCAATTAATTGAGGTTGAGGTTCAATAGGAAGTTCATCTCTTAGACTATATATGTCTTGAGCTTGTGACAACTGACGCTTAGATGTTCTACACATAACACATTTCAGTGATGATTGGTAGTTATCATAAGTGCAAACATCACAGGACCATTTTGATGTGATTTGGGTGGTCATTATTAATTTTAAATATTCTAATTAAAAGTTTGAACAGTTAATATTATTTATGACTGTAGTTATCATTCATAACGCTGAAATTTACAAAACAAAAATGTCAATACAATAGTTATCACACATTACTAAAATAAAAAATAAAATAAGAGCAAAATAAATGCAATATAAATTGGCACTACTTATCTAATTGATAGAAATTAATTTATTTCATAATTACCATGTAATACTAGATTTTCATCTAAGTATATGATCAACCTATTTAAAATAATTAAGCAATTTTAGAACAAAGTTTAAGGTTTGGCTCACTGACGTTAAAACGTGCCCAACTTTTTTGCGACTTAATAATTATGCTTGTGACATAGCAGGAAGGGAAAATGTGAAGAAACGATCCATAGCACTTACTTTAATTGTTAATGAGTAATGAATTAATAGAAAACTTCAAGTCATCATCACGAAAATAGTAGTAATCACAAAAAGAGTTTAAATTAATTTATCACCACTATAATGTATTTTTATAATAATATAATTAATAATAATAACTAAAACTAAAAAATAAAAACAAATTTACTAACAGCCATGATTGGCGATTGCTCAAAGGAAATGTAGAAAAAAAGAGAAAGATGAATATGATTACGGTGATAAGATGTTTTTGTTCATTACTTACCTAATAAAACGGGAAAATGTACAATGAAATCGACCATGTCGTCATTATGCTCATGATGTTAGAGACGATTTTACTGTTGGGCAACTGCAAAAAATCGTAATCGTCAGCTGCTGCTGTTAACATCTGAGTCATTTTATAAATACCATAATAAAACAAATGTCATTTTGTCATGATAAATATTATTTATAAATGAGAACCTAAAGAGATCTAAATATATATTCGTATGACGTTATTAACACACATTAACAATAAAATAATAATAATACAATACAGTCACATATTATGTACTAAAATAACTCTAGGTGGGTACTGGGTAACATATAATAGATTAGGGCGGTTATATTTTGATATCTAATTTTTCAAGCCAATTAATACCATCCCTGGTAACTTTATTCAGCTCTACCAGTCCCCCAGGGAATGCTCTGATGGGGCAATCCTCCACTATGTATCTTTTGGTTTGGGTAAGATGTCCACAGTCACATTGTGGAGTGGGACTTATTCCCCAACGGTGCATCATGAGTCCAGTTCGTCCATGTCCGGTTCTGAATCTGTTTAGGACTATCCATTGTCTCCTGGGGAGG
>JAIPRM010000212.1:26524-58773 GCA_025469315.1 Stegophylla sp. TES_Ste_2020 | reverse complement strand
AAAAGTTATTTATCGAAACTTTTGGACAAGTATTTCTATACGAAAAGTTGTACACAGAAAAAAAAAAATAAACATCATTGTAAAAACACTAGTTTCTTCACTTCATTCAAAATCTAAAATAAATAAACACTAACGTGATCAATATAGGGGTGTTTGAGCCCCGTGAACCCACCCCCACGAGTTCGCTCTGCAGGTAGAGTACAGAGAGAAAATAAAATATGCTATAACAAATGTGCTTAAAATATTTTATACCTATTTCAACTCATTTTATGTTGGTGATAATAGAAAACGTTGCTAGCAGGCCGAAAACCATCTTCGTCACGCAAACAACATAATATTAACATTATAACTTATATTACATGACACGCTTACACTGCGTTATATACAATATAAACACCATACTACATAACAGGTATATATTATATACATAAATAACAGGTTATATGTATAGACGAGGCAGATAAAGTGAAATTTAGAGTCAGCCGAACAAGTGCGCATTTATGTACACGACGCATGATAGAGTATATGTACACATAGATACGTAGTATATAATATATATATTATATAAGCTGCAAAGCGAGCTCGGTTATACATAGAAACGGAGGGTAGGGAAAAGGGGGATGTTGCAGAAAGACCGTATCGCAAAATCGCTTTGGTTGTACATATATACATATATATATATATATATATACTGCTTGATCGGATGGGGCAAGGATGAGGCGGTGTGTCGCGAGACACTGTAAAAACGCTGCAGGTTTTCCACCGCGGGGACCAGTTGTCGCGCCAAACTCTCTGTATGTATATATAATAATAATATACTATATAAACGGTACTAGTGGGCGGGCGGAGTAGGCGCGTTCGTTGACGACGATAAGAGAGAAGTTCCAGACGACACGGCGGTGGTGACGATGCTGCGTTGGTGGTGGTGGTGGTGGTGGCAAAAGAGAGGTCGGTGCTAGTGTGTGCAGTATATACATTTATAATATATATACATATATAATATATATATATATATATACGGTCACGTTCGTTCCGTCTTATCGGCAACTTTCTACTCGAACGCTTCCCATTCATTTGGGCAGCCCGCCGTCGGTTAAATAACGTCGCAACAGCGGCAGCGGCCACGCTCGTTATCACACACACACGCGCTCGCGCGACTTTTCCTCTCCTACAGCTTCCCATCCGCCCCGCACACACACTATCCTCTCGTTTTCCGTCTTCGTGTCTCCGTAGACACACATACACCCACATAAACGCATATATCGCCCGTACTGTGTGCGCCATATATATATACACACTATTATTCAACCAGCAGATATGGTGCCTTATAGGTGTGCAGACGGGCGGAGAACAATGTTTTTGTAGCCTCACGGGTGTGTGCAGCAGCAGCAACATATAAATATATTATATTCACTTATCAAGTAAAACCGAGCAGGAAGTTAGGCGGAGCGAGCGAGAAATTATTACGGTTATAATATAATAATATACGGCCGCACGCGGTAACGCCTGCCACCGCCCGCCCGCACGTATATGTGATATTATACACGTATGTATGGTATATACGCGTTACGGGGATTGATGGGCACCACCGCCGTATATACAATATCGTACGCGCGCGTAATATAATAATAATATAAACTATCTGTTATCAACCGCACCGCCGAGGGTCGTCGCACAATAAATAGATCGCAGACACCATCGCCGCCGCGGTGTCGTCAGTGGTGAGACGGTGTGGTGGACGGGCTGCGCACGCCAGTGTACTCATCATTGTGTAAATGTGACACGAGTCAAAGGAACGGCCAATATTATATTATAAACTTTTACTCGTGATCCCAAGACCGGTGGAAATTATTATTAATTTTAATTAAAATTATAATTAGTCCCCCATCACTAATGGCTAGTCTCGGGGGAATGGTGTAATAACCTACCCGTACAAGTGCCCCCCTCCCAAATATTAGTGTACTCGTGAAGTACGCCAATCGTAGCCCGTAGGATCACCCTAAACGATCACTGGTGGAATTTATAATTATTATTGACGTATTTGGCGAGTTGTGGGAATGCTGCGGGTTTATATCAGGGTTGGCACGAAAAAGCCCAACCCGAAAAAACCCGGGCTGCTTTTCTGGGTTAAACCCGTTCAAATTTTTAAAAACCCATTGAAAATACCTGGGTTGTGTTACTAGGTTAACCCACTAATTATTTTTAAAAAAAAACACATTGAAAAAACCCGGCTCAATCATGGGTAGATTTCACTTTTAATTTTTTAAATTATTTTTTTTTTTTTTGGTATGAGTATGAGATATGTTTTAGATATGCCTTCCTTATTTCTTTTCGAAGTATTTAAACCTTAATAAAAAAAAAAAAAATCAATAAAAAATGTTTAAATTAAATAAAAAACTTAACAATAATAAGAATTTAAAATTATGAAAACATTAAAGAATTAAGCTAAATCAAATGCACGATTGTAGATCAAAGTTCGTTATTCTATTATTAAAAAGATGAAAAATAGTGCAGTCAAAAAAAAAAAAAAATCAGATGGGTTAATTTAGGAAAAACCGACCACTTAAACAACTTCACATTAAACTCAACGGGTTTTTGGATTTTTTGGGATTTTATTGGAAAAAACCCGAAAAAGCCTTATTGGGTTGGGTTTTTTCAATAAAGCCCGGGTTTTTGCCAACTCTGGTTTATATGCTTGGTCACAAGCTGAGTGATTGTAATGTCCTCAAGCTCGGAGAGTAACTCGTCTTAAAGTAAATGTTACTTTTTCATTTTATTTGAAAATTTTAAAGTTTATTAGTCACAAAAAAAAACATGTGTGCAAATTTTCCTACTCAAAAACCGTGAAAGACAAAAGAATTGAGAATAAGAAAAAAAAAATTTAATTAGAAAAAAAGAGTTAGGTAGAAAAAAAAATACACATATTAAAAAAGTTTTTTCATCAAAATATTTTCATATTATTTTATGTTTATATTTGTATTTTCAAAAAGTTGAGATTTAAAAAAAGAAAAAAAAAGATCTTCCTAGTTTTTGAAAAAAGTATTGAGAAATTTGAAAAATGACACCACCTCTTTAAAGTACCATCTGGGTATGATTTCGAATCTTTAGAGTTACTGACCAAAACTTTTTAACAGGTATTTCTATACGAAAAAGTATTTCCAGAGAGAGAGAGAGAGAGAGAGAGAGAGAGGAAAAACAAACAAACATCATTGTAAAATCATAAACATCTTCGTTCCGTTCAGAATCTAATTCTAGCCTCTTCACTCCACTCAAAATCCGAAATAGATGCTTTTCAATTTTATTTTAATATTGTACACGGTTATCATTTCTAGGATCGCAAAACAATAAACTAGCAACCAACCCCTTGCGATCCCAAGTTTCAAAATATTTTCTCCTTTCAAAATATTTCAGTTAGGCGAAAATGCAATTGGAAATCACAGAGTGCAGGCTAGAGCAGCGTGTGGAAAACTGTGGTGCACCGCGCCGTGACGCTCAATCGAGTACGATTCCGAGGGGGTTTGCAGGTTTGAGTGTCAGAAATATACCGAGAGGAAAATCACAAGATAAAATTTATTTCGCGACTTAATCGTTTATAATTACGTGTCGCGGTCGTCTTTTATTGCCGCGCGCACCATCCCGTGTCCTGTAAAATTATACACCCGGAAAACTCATTCGTTCAAAGGGTCCGTGAAACAAAATTGTCCGAATCAACCGTTACTGCCCGCATCTCTCACCGGACTAGGGTAGGTACCCGACATAATTATTTATATTCGTGTGTATTTAATTGTATACACTTCGGGTACACTTTATTTATAACCCAATAATAATAATAGCGTATGCAGTACGTCATTCGTCGTCGCTTATATTATTACAATATATTATGCAGTGTAGTGCGAGTTGTGCGCGATTCGGATGAGGAATAAAAACGCGCGGGCAGACGTGCGATTAACGACCGGCCCAGTGAGCCGTGCACAGTGACTCCGAGCGAGGCCCATGTGGTTCTCGATTGGCTGAACACAATGCGATTAATCGGATTTCTACAAATATAATATTATTATTATTTTGTTAATGTGCAGCAGGGCCGCGCTGAGAGTGACGCGCGCGTGCTGTGATGTAGTAGTGCCGCAGAGGTGAGCCTTTACTCGTCGAAACAATGACCGCAGCGACGGACACAAGAGGTCTTTTATGTTATTATTATTATTATATACATTAATGCAATATACAGTTTATTATTATTATTATTATTATTATTATTATTACTATTGCTAATATGACGTGTACTGTACGTGGTGCGGGGCATGAGAAAGAATTATTACAAAACACCTCCACTTCAACGTCGTCGTCGCGTTGACAGCACGCGCGTTGTTACCGATTTACACGTGCTTAAGTAATCAATCGATTATATCGCATTACCTCCGCGCGAGGCACTACTGTTCAAGCAATATCGCGACTTTTATACGAGTACACTACACACACACACACATACATATATATACTGTATATATATATACAGTCAAATTCAAGGGACTTAGGGAATCTGATCGTTAAACCGAACCTCGTTATATTCGGATCATAAAATGTAACTTGATTTTTTTGAAAAATTGATTTATTAAACAAATTTTTTACTGTATAATTTTATTTAGGATTACATATTTTAACATTCAAGGTATTTATAATTTTTAATCAAAGTACATATTATAATATTATATAGTATATGTTTACGATTTGTTTGAAAAATAACATATTATAGTGGTTTGTTTATGATTTGAATATAAGATTTTTTAACAAAATCAGAAATATTGTTCAATGCCACTGATACTTCTGGCGTATTTATGTCACTGTTTACCTCAAACAAATGTATGCAACTGATTAATATAAAAATACATTTTCAAAATTTAGGGTACTTTAAATACGATTTCATGAGAAAAACATAAAGAATTATCGCTTTGAACAAAATCAAATTTTCTTCATAATTTACATATTATTAATCGTTATAGGCGATTATAAAAACCAATTTTCGTTTCAAAATAACATCACTTTATCCGGATTATCGTTATGACCAACATCGTTGTATCCGAATTATAGTACTACACATAACATGTTATAAAACCAATCAAATATATTGCTTGGAATCGTTTTACACGGAATATCATTACATACGGCATCGCTATAAGCAAATTCGACTGTATATCGTTCTGAATACATACGTTATAATAAAGGTGTATGTAACGTTAAAACTATTGTACGATTGGAAGATAAAAATATATTTATATAAAATAATATGTTATACGACTTATATATATTTTCTCTATTTTATATTATTGGTTTTATAAGTGTGTATATAGACGTATTTATGAAATTACGAACCGTAGTAACTGGAATTGGCCACATAGGTATGCACGTCACCACCTAATGCGCATGCACGCGGAAAATTGTTAATAGATACGATATTATAATTTTCAAGAAAAATAATATATAAAAAAACAACTGTCAATTAATACATTTTAATAATATTATATTAAGAAAAAGCCGGACATACTTCACATCACAATGGGTATTCTTCGCTCTTCGGGTCAGATACTTTTGGTGTGTGTGTTGAATTTTAAGATGCGAAAAATCATTTCTTCTATAATACGATTCTAAGTAAAGTATATTAATAATATTAAGAACAAAAATAGTTGTCATTTTCAATCTATCAACAGTATCTGACCTGAAGAGCGATTACATGGTGCGAAGTATGTCCGGTCTTCTTGTTTATACTTTACTTATCTTTGCTGTACTTCACTTTACTTTACCTCCATTTACTTTACTTTTTTTATCCAATAAACAAAGAAAAGAGAAAAAAGATATTTCACTAAAAAATAAAATATTTTTGATGGGAAAAAAATTTTTGCGTTAAAATATTTTAAAAATGGTTGTCTGTCTGCGTTTAAATTTTCATAAAGTTTGAATCAAAAAAAAAAAAAATTGTTTCCGAGTCATTTTTGTCAAATTTTGGAAATTTTTAGCAAATTTTGAGAAAAAATTGGGAATTTCAAAAAATAGCTTCTTTAAAGTACCACCTAAAGGGATATAAAGTAATTGAACGAAACAAAGTTAATACGTTGCTCGTAGCTGCACGTATTATACTGCACAATGTCACCTATATCTATACACGTGTGTGGATAAAAAATAAAATACAATAATTTAATACTGTATTTTTATAATATTATGTTTGTGACGGGGAATGAAGCAGTTAAACGCTTGCGGCAAAGTAAAACATTTTATCTGTAACGGACCTGTATCTGCACATTAGCTCTACAACCGCGCGTGCCATTGCCGTTTGTTTGCGTACGTATAATGATAATATGATATTATTGTGTACATAATATAATAATATATGCGCGTGTAAGTATTACTGCGGTAGGTATGTATAATAATATTATTATCGCGAGTGCGCCGCCACCGTTGCCGCGGGGGCGGAGACGCAGGAGGACGGTGACGACGATGAGAGACAATCTCGTGTAGCAAAATTTAAATTGTTTTCCGGGAAAGCCGCGAGGCAACGGCTTTTGATGATTTTTAATCGGATTAAAGGATCTCTCTGTCTCTGTCCATCTGTCTCTCTTCCTCTCTCTCTCTCTCTCTCTCTCTCTCTTGACTCCTGGCTCTCTCGCACTCTTCCTCTATCATTGGTATTACAAAAGCATGTCACAAACAGGAATATCCCGTTAAATAACTGCAGCAACAACGTTACCCTTTTCGGCGCCCGAGGCCAACTAACCGTAAAAGATTTCCCGCGCAAAACGGTCGCCACCGTCACGCTGCAAGCTCACTCTCTCTCTGTCTCTCTCTCTCTCAAAGTCGGCAAAAATAAACGAGACGTAATTATTTTTAAACGAATTGTCAAATTCAGAAAGTTACGTTTTATATACACTTTGTTTTTTCGCCGATCCTTCTTCTTTTTTTTTTTTCGGGCACGTCGTCGTCCGTTGTTGTGTATTTTGTCGTTTTGTTCGCGATTAAAAGTTATAATTTAACGTTTTACGTCACCGCATCACTGCGTATTACACGCACAGCGAGTTCACCGAACCACTGCACGGGGTGGTGGTGGTAAATGTTTCGTGTACGGAACGGAATATAATTTATAATATTGTGGCATAATAGATACCTATACAATAATATGTACACAGTACGCTATAGGTGTATATTATAATTTATATTATATACACGTTTCGGCGGTATACATTTACGGTCGGTTTACGTGAACTTAAACGGTCATTACGGTCACATAATAATAATATAATGACTGACATTGTATTTTATTATGCGCTAAACCTATATAGTTAGGCACGTATATTATATTATTATGTACAATATGTGACATGTCATTCGTGTTGATCGTGTGATTAATCAGCTGCGTCACATCGTGGTGCTGTATATAATATTATACATCATAGCACGGTGATACAACTATAAAGTACAATAATTAGTGTACAATCAGGAACAATAATTGGTTTCCGAGTTTTTTTTGTCAAATTTTGGGTAGATAGTTTTTCCGAATAAAAAGGAAGAATTGAGAAATACAAAAAAATTACCTCTCTAAAGTACCAACTAGAGACAAATCCGGTTTCAAAAAGTTGCTGATCGAGACTTTTAGACAAGTATTTTCACACGAAAAAGTGTCAATTGTAAAAACACGAGTTTCTTCACTTCGTTCAGAATCCAAAAAATGCTCCTTTAATAATAAATATAATATGTTGTAGGCATAATGTATATCGTTATAATAGCGTTGTAAACATCTCAAAGAAATCATATTACGTGTTTGATATTATGTCAATGCGTTTACCGAACTGTGTTTATAGTGATGTAGGAAAATATAATATGATGGTTTACTTTTCTTAAGTTAAGAAAAGTCTAATCAACTTAAATCGTCACTAAAAGTTGTTGACTAACAAAGTTTTCGTTATTAAAAGCATGATCTGTTGTTGATATTATTAAAGTTTGCGTATAAACACGTCAGAACACAATTATCTCTTCAGCTATAAAATCTAAAGTGAATGTTAAGAACAGTAGTAATTCCCTGGTTTATAAACACGCTTTAAACTTTAACAGACTACTGATTTGTTTTAATAACGAACCCTTTTGAATAGATTTTTATACCGCATGTATTATATGAATCCATGTATAATATCACCACATTCACAGTCCACGACTAGCTATCACGTAAATAATTTTTACAATTCAAAATCAATCTGTTCAGCTAATCTCCTGAGAATAAATATAAAATGTTAATGTTATTAAATTCCTGTATGTATATAATTTGTTAACGTTTAGTGTGTGTTTGTGGTGGATTAAAAAAAATTAAAACTACATACGATATTACGGTTGAATGCGTTAAGCACGATCGGATTTTCCAACTCTGTAGTAATCCCCGTGGATTTAATTAAATACCACAATTACTAATACGATGGTATCATCGTATTAGTCGTGTATACATACCACGGCGCGGTTACACGTGTACTGTGTAATACCTTTTGAATATTATGAAATGTATGGAAAAACAATTAAAATGAAACTCATCACGGTATTTTCGACCAAAATAACGAGATGATGATGATGATGAAATAAATAGGACACAACTTCCATTTCCATAGCCAACTTGTAAATGTACTTTTTTTTCCGATTACATATTTTATTTTGTGTCCAGTCGACAATAGTTGTAATATAAAATTTACATATTTTAGATTCTGAATGAAGTGAAGAAGCTAGTGTTTTTATAATGATGTTTATTTTTTTTATTTATTTTTCTATGTACAACTTTTCGTATGGAAATACTTGTCCAAAAGTTTCGATCAGTAACTTTTTGGAACCGGATTTGCCTCTAGATTGTACTTTAGAGAGGTCATTTTTTGAATTTCTCAATTCTTAATTTTTTTTTTTTTTGGAAAAAACTACCCAAAATTTGACAAAAACAACACGGAAACCATCATTTTTTGATCCGGACTATATGAAAATTTAAACATAGATAGAAAATAATATAAAAAACATTTTGGCGCAAGAAAATTTAGGAAATGTGAAAAAAAATTTTGGACATTTTTCTAACATTTTTTTTTCTCATTTATTTTTTATATTATTAACTTCCCTCGTTCAGAATCGTTTAATTGATGAAATGATTTATCGTTTCTTTAAAATTCAATACACCCGTCAAGAGAATCCCACCGGTCGTGCGATGAACACCCATCGTGCGAAGTATGTCCGGCTTTTTTCCCCGTATATTTATTATTTACCAGATACGTATAAGTACGCGTAAGAAAATTAGGTGTATGAAACCGACGATAGACCACGCGTGTTGATAACACGTCATTCGTTCAGCTGCGCCGCGGCACACGCACGCCATGAGTGAGAAGGGCTCAAAGCGAATTATTTACGGCTATATGGACGTCAGCGGGTTTTCGGAAATACACGTAAGTGGTGCGAGAGAGGGACTACTGCAGCAGGGCGGCGAGAGAGACATCTCGTCGTCGTCAATTCAATACCACGCGCGGGGTCCGCACATTAATAATATAACACGGTGGCTACATAATGTACGCTATATTCATAATAATAATAATATATAATGTAGGTATATCGTATGTATGTGAAAGTGTGCACCCGGTCTTTGTATTCATCCACGTGTTATTTACCGCCACGGGATACAAGGCGAGAAAAAAAGATACATCACACGCAATCAAAGTGGCCTGATGTGTGAGTGCCTGTATAATAATATGTTGGAATGTAGATATGTCTGTATATTGCTGTATTCATATTATATATCAGTGGCGGCGCGAACAAATTTTGTTTGTGGGACGGCAATATTTATTTTAACCACAACCACCCACCCAATTATTTATACATACAATTTTGGTGTTCCCAAAAATTACTTTTGCCCCTGAAAATAAGGAGAAATTTGATAGGACAGTTATAATTATTAATTCTCCCTCAATGTATTTACTTTTGTCTCTCAAAATAATGTGCTTACAAAATATTTATTACCAACTTAAACTATCTAAAACCCTAATTATTTATGAATCATAAAACCTTGGTACCACCCATCCACCAATTCGAAGTTTGGGATACATGTTCCAAAAACACTCTGTCGCGCCGCCACTGTTATACATATACATACATACATAATACAATATATATATATATATATATATATATATATATATATATATATGTATTTATAATATTTATATTGTATAGATTGCACCTATTAGGAATTATCAATAGCTGAACTCCAGCCTCAAGGTAATGCAAATCGTACTTGACCCCAACTCATTGATGACAAATATTGTTTTCTTAAAATTAAAATTATTCCGAACGTTCATTATTGTCGAATCTAACCATTTTCATTCGGGTACACTATCTATTATGGAATTACCTTTACTGCACACCTATTATATCTCTCTCTTTTTCTCAACGACCATCCTGATGATACAATCTGTGACCTGCTTTGTAGTTACGAAAATCTAATAATATTTCTTTAAGCCTCACATCAATTTTCAATATTATTCCAATAAATCTGAACTAATCTTAGTCAATAAAATTAATTTCATTTTGTTATTTAATATATGTGTATCTGTTTTCATGTGTAATGATAATATTATAATAATATAACAAAATATAATTGCAGTTATAAGAAAAGAAAAAAAAAGCTATTATCTTTATCATGTTATCCAAATTTGACGTAACAAATCAATGTCGAAGAAATGGGTTTTTCACGAAAAAGAGTCTTCATACCGCTACATACATGACATAAGGTTCATACATTTTGATGAAAATGTATTATGTACACTTTATGGTTGTAGAAGAAAAGTGCGGAAAAGTTGTGCGTTTAAAGTTTTATTTATAACTTTTTTGTACATTCGTTTTGAGACGTTTGTATTAAATAATAATAATTATTGATATGTTTAGAATTTTTTATTAAAATGTTTTCGCGAGAGAAATATGCAATATATATTATTATTATTATTATTACAATATGTATCTCTCGGGCACGCGGCGGCATGCGTGCGATATTATTCCGCGAGTTATAGTATAATATTATCATCTCTTCTAAGCGTATAATTTCGGGGCGCCGCCACCGCTGCACTGCTGGCAGAGGCGCGCAATGGCCGTTGTCTTGATGCTGGCATTCCATCGTTTATTCGCAGCGGCGGCGCGCCTACAGTTTCCCGCGCGCGCGTGTACATATTGTTTCGACGATGAAACCGGAATTCCACGCTATAGCAAAATTTAATATGGTTACCGTTTGGAGCCCGAAAACCCTTTTTGCGGTAATACTACCCGCTCGTTCACCGCGCGCTCTGTTCGCCCGGCAATCCCTTTATCTAAATATAATAACCCCTATCCCCACGTCCACAGTTCCGTTTTCACTTTGATACAATATTTTCTTGTTTCCCTGCTGCAACAGCAGTAGAGCTGCTGGTAGGTTCTACTTTTTTTTTTTATTTTTATTTTTTTTTTTTTTAATATATATCCAAATCGACCGCTCGCGTGTGTGCCCGCAGCGTATACAACATAAGCGCGCGAGAGTCGAGTCGAATAATAATAATAAAAAAAAATAAATAAATACCGACCGAGGAGTTTCATGTAAAAGGCCCCCTACATATAACCCCTACATCATCGCTGCACCGGCCCCGCCCACTGGTGCAGGATACGATGAAATGAAGATTCTAGTTGGCTTGGCTATACTTTAACAATTTCATGGTTTCTAAAAACTAACGTTATAATTGTAAAAGACCGACTGCACAAGTCAGAAGTATTTATAGATACAAACACTACAAGTACTATAATGAAATTTACCTGTGTAAAGCATAGTTATAAGCAGGGCTCGAGACTTCTAGCATTTGCACATTTGCATTATTTTGTGGTTTGTATTTAGTGAGCGGCAAGTGTTGCTTTAAATTCTTATTTTACAAAAGCTGCGTTCACATTAATACTGTTCAGTGTGGACACCAATTTGACCTAAAAACTATTTTATTCGTTCGCTTTTATAATATAAACGTGGCTTTACCAAATTTATCGAAATCACCCTGCCACTTGGCAAGTAATTTATATTTTATTGTTTACCTATATATAAAAATATTCCAGTAGTATGGAATATATCATTTTTATTGTATCTCGAATCTTAATTGTTTCTTTAATGAACACGTAGTGTTTACGAATTTAGTATTTAGTAAGTCTTAGTATATGAAAATATTTTCAAGAAGTAGATTATACAAATAAATATTTTTAGAATTTGAAATAATCAAAACACATTTTTTTAAACTTTTTTTGAGTATGTTTAATATTTTTATTGAGCATATTATAGTGCATATTTTACCATTTTTTAAGGCATATTATAGTGCATATTTCATGGTTTTTTAGTGCTAGAAGTCTCGAGCCCTGGTTATAAGTAACACCCAGGTGCGTATATACTAACGAAGAGAGGGAATTAGAGTCTCTCCTTCCTGATTGATAGATATTATATTATATTATAAGAATTTACTAGTGAAAAATACATTTTACAAAAATATTCATTCCTCCTAGAAATACGTATTTTATTTTATATGTATGATTGACACGTTTTGTGAATTCAAAGTAATCTGAACCTACTCATCAGTTTGTCAATTAGTATCGATTGGTTGTAAAACATTTGGAAATAAATTGAACAGTGTTCGACGGAAAATAAGCTTTTATTAATTTCAACATAATTTATTTAAATAATTTCTATAATTTTAACAGTCATAACGGCATAAACATACATTTATCATGTAGTATATATATATATATATATATATATATATATATGTGGGTGTGTTAGTATCTATAAGTATATTTGAATCGAGTTTACCGAAAAATTAGATAATGTAGGTAGGTAAATTTAATAATTTAGTAACTATACGTTCTTGCCGAATAATTTCAACAAAAACGGTTCGAAGATATTGAAAGTACTTACAAATGTGGAAACCAACATATTTTTTGATTAGTAACTAATAAAAATTGCTTAATTTAAACTATTTAAAAAGTACTTTTAGTCTTCAATATTAATAATTTCGTGGTGTCACAATATAAGAACGTGATATTATTATTTACTAATTTATTTTATTTTATATATTTTATAATATAAGACGTGTTTGTATACCAACACCACTGTCTACATGTATTTATATTATACATAACAGTTGTATTTAACCATAATCATAATAGTCACTTATATATATATGTATATTATGCGTGAAGAGTGTGTGTACATAATAATTATGTATAGCTATAATATTGCGATTGTCGGCTTTTAATAATAGACAGCTACAGGTAACCCAATCTAACCTATCTTATATCGGAGATAAAACTGATTAAAATTCAACAGCCTTACGTTTGTAAGAAAAATATTATATCAAATGACGTTTTACCTTTTTTGTCGAGTATGTCGGGAAGGACGGTGCAATTCGCCGTGTTCGGGCTCAGCCTGCCGGTCGGTTGTAGCGGAGCGAACGGGTTATCGCCAGGTGCGGGCGGGTACCTAAAAGGTCGATGGCAGGGGAAAAAAAAACGAATAAATTTAATAACTAGATACGCCAAAGGTGCCGCTGCCACATATCAGTAGATGCATGTGACTGCGATGCGGTTGACTGCGATCGCCATGCATACACATAAATTATAATATTATTATTATTATTATGAAAAACTCACCAAGGATTGGGCCTGTGCCATGTGCCGGCCGCTGCCGCCGCTTGACCGTTCAGCAGTCTCAGCTTGTCGTACACGGCGTCTGTGTTGCAGGTCGGCGACACGGACGCCGGTGTCTGCTGGTCTTTTTGCGCCGCTAAGTTGCGTAGCACGCGATTGATCGAAGACACCTGGTGACATACAATATAATATATCGAATAAATATACTTAGTCGTTAAGGACGGATCTAGATAGCTTAGATTTTTGCTGTGGAAAAAAATACTAAAAAAACATAATGATAATCTATAAATATGTTTATGATACATTATTATTGTTCTTTATATTATTAATGTATGTCGTTCAGAATTGTATTATTGAAATGATTTATCTTTTCACTGAAATTCAACACACCCACCAAGAGTATCTGATCTGATAGGAGTGAAGAATACCCATGGCGCTAAAGTATGTCCGGCTTTTAAATTTTCCAAACGCGTTAAGACGTTTTCGTTAATATGTTCAAAACAAAGAAAACTTTTTAAAATATTTTAAGCACTTTTCAACTCTAATTGGGACATTGACGTCCAAAAACTTAATTTATCAAACATAAATTACTAAAACAATGGCATATTTTTGTAGTAAAGAAATTAAATTTAGATAAATATATAAATTAATTGAGGATAACAGTTGAAAGACGTGCACTTGGTCATTCCGTGAACGCTTTAGTGAAACTTTACAGACATTTTTAATATATTTTTTCTCTCGATAACGCCATGCGTCAAATCTGTTATCCGAGTAGTACGTCTGCAGCCAAACGCGGAGGAGTGTAGTGAACGACGGAGAAATAATTTCAAAAATTGTCAAAAATAATTTCCAATCAATTTAATGTGCTCAGACTGGCGTCGCCATTGTCTTGCAATGCCTGCAAGAACGGTCGTCGGTCGTCATCATCTCATATCGCGCGATCATAAATCCTATTTATTTATTATTTTTTTTTTTTAATACTCTTTCCCTTCAATTTTCCTTGTTTTCATTTTTTCTTCGCGCCTTGACGGTAGCGGCGCGACAGTTCTTTGTGCCGACCGTGGCGTATAATTCACAGTAACCACGAATTTCCGACCGGAATACATTTCGCTTTGTCGTCGATTGTTGTCGTAGCGCGTTTTTTTTTTATCATGACGGTTTATATATGACGACAGTGTCCACCGCATAAAAGTATCAGTAGTAGCACTATAACCACGATATATACAGCGCTGTGTATACATAGTATATAATATATATATATATTATTAAATAATATAACACTGAGTCGCATCGTTATGTAATATATATATATATATATATATATATATAGATCGATACACGCGTACTTGTGCAGCTTGTACGTATATATTATTATACACACATAGGCGTCGCACCGAAGGGTTTTGCCACCGCGCGAGTCCTGATGTGTCGCAAACGAATCCATAATGCATGAGTTTTGTCGCTTCTCTTGTTTTGCTCGCGCACCCGCGTACCCTGCGCAGCACGCACACCATTCCGAAGGGTGTCGCCTAACGTCCCCGCCGGAAAAACTTTGGTGTTTTTCACACTCTGATTACGCATTCCCTCCTGTTTTTATATATCTGGCACACACACACACACACACACACACACACACACACACACACACACACACATAGACCCACAGACGGACACGGACGCGCGCAAGAGCTTAGAAGTGCTGTAGTTCTTGTAAGTTTCCGATTTTTTTTTTTTTCGGTCCCTTCTTATACGTGTATTATTATATTATTATATACACATTTACTATACAATATATAAAAAAATGTAGGATTTATTGTTAATATATATATATATATATGAAAAGATTTTGACGTGACCCTTCGTTCAATGTTTTTTTTTTTTTATTATATACACGAGTGTCTCAGTATGATTTGAAAAATGCAATAATTTTTGTTCTATAAATAATTTTCAGCTTTTCTTTTTTTTTTTTTAAATTATAACTACAGCATTGTGCACTACGACAGTAATTTTTATACATATTTTTTTTATTTTTATTAACTTCTGTCGTTAAGAATTGTATTAATAAAGAAAAAATATTTTCTTTATTTAGAATTCTATACACCCACCAAGAGTATCTGACTCCAGGATCGAAGGATACCCGTGGTACGAAGTATATACTTGTCTATGCTTTAATTTACTTTACTTCCCTTTATTTTACATATCTTTAATTGATATTCATAAAAGTAAAAAAAAAAATGTAGATTAATAAATTAAAAAAAAAAATTTCTCGGCGTAACACCTACGAGCTTTCTACGAACCATAGGTTGGGAACCCCTGTTCTACAGTGTTTAGCATCGTAAGTTAATTTTTTAATATCTAAACGTGAGTAATCGTATTATTGCATTACTGTAGGCATTGCGTTAAATTTTATAAATTAATCGTAATGATATGAACTAAATACTAATAATTTGTTTTTATAATAAGTAGGTATACTATACATGTTACATAATATAATATCACAGTGAAATTCATTTATCCTTGCGATAAAAATTCTTAATTTCTAAAAACGAATCTATGTATAGAAAGTCGTTTTTTCATTATTATTTAAAAAATACGACAATACCGAGATAATCATTGGCATTTAGATTATTGAAGTGCTCGAAGGGATGAAAAATAGTTGGAATGTCATGATAGCTACTGCGTTGTCGTCGAGTTGGTTGGTTATATCTGATTGGATCCCAGTTGTGCGATACGAGAAAAAATGTACGCATAATACTTTCTCAGTAGGAAATTAAAACACTGAAACGACTACAAAAAAAAAAAAAAAAACGAAAAAAAAAGATTTTTTTATTTTTACAGGAGGAAAAAACAATGGTCTCGCTATTGAAAAAAGGGACATTATCTCTCTCTATCATCAGCGACATAACAGTCGAACAATGGACATGCCGTGGAACAAATGATTCCCGGAGTTCACCGGCATAAAAGACATTTGTAATTGCTCTCAGCACGCATCTATATATTTCGGAACGGGGATATTATTTATTATTATTATTATCTCCTCTCTCTCTCTATATATATATATATTTGTACGTGTGTGTGTAAATTTCCCTTCATTGTGCTTATTGCTTATGCTCGAAGACCGATTGTAAACTTATGTGTATGTGTGTAAACCGTATATGTATAGTGTATGTATAGTGTATACGCGTGTGAGAAATCAAACGCAGCACTTCCAGGAAGTAGAAATGTCAAAATATTGTCGAATTCCCACAAATCGGGGGAAACGGACAATTAAAATCTCTTTACATTACAATGCCGTAATGGGGGGTGAATTACCACCGCGTTTAGGACGGATTTGCCGACTTGTTCCGCTGAAATCGTAGGTACGTAAAACACGTCACACAAAATCATACACATTTGACGGTTTGCTAACGTCGACACTCTGGTACACGGTGGTGTGCGTGCGAAACTATAACCGTACGAATCTCGGCAGTCCATCGACTTTTGGGTAAAATAATAGAAATATAAAATACCTATAACCGTTTTGGCATGTACACAATACAATAATATAGCATCACACAATAATATTGTTATTGCCCTCGGTCGGTCGAATGAATCGTACACTCATTTTGAAATAGTTTTGATTGATAAAACAGCTCTAAAAGGTGATGGTAGGGATTTCCGTAAATGTGAATAGCGAGCAAAACAATTCTCGGAATATTGAGAATAGTCGAGAAGCATTAATAATACAATATTATTATAGTACCTATAATAATTTTCGTATATTGTATATTGGAAATTAGAGTATGAGTAAAAGTGATGTGGATCTAGATTCTAGAGAGGGGTTTGCGGAGTCAGCTGATACTGAATTTTTTTTCAATTTGGTAAAATTGGATTTTATATGAGCTTATTTAAACAATTTTGTAGACTAACGATTGAATAAAAAAATTTTACATTAAAATCTATGTGAAGTGTTTTAAAATATAAATATACTCGTTTGATGATTATGTAAAGAAATAATTATAAAATTAATTATCATAAAACGTTTCAATATTAAGCGAGTATTAATTTAGTATGTATTTTACGGTTAAATTAACAATTTATTGTTTGGTAAACTGTTTACCAAATAAAAATAAATAAAATATGTAAAGCACTTAATGGTGTAAAGTTTGTTAATAATAATATGAGTACACCGAAATTTAGTTTTGGCCTCTCGATCGAAATTTGTTGAAACACATTTCTCTTATTAGATTCAGGAGTTAAAAGTATATTGCAATTTACGATCTATATTGACATTGATTGATATTATCGATATTACCTCTAAAAAAACAAAATGGTGCAAACATCGAATGTTGTAACGACTTGGAATCGAAATAAAAACGTGACTGTCGAGTGCGTCGTCGTGTCAACCGAATAAATGATACAGAAAAAAAAAAAAGATTTATCTTTACGTTGTATAATAATACGAGAAACTCATTGAGCTCTACAGGTTGGCATTTTATCGAATTGCAAATTATTAAACGACTTGGTCGAAGTAAAAAAATCGTTATTTCCTGACGCGCTCCGTGGCTATGGATCAAACGCCAAAATGTTTTTAAAAATTTTAGATCTTTTAATTATTCTGGTATATATATATAGATCGCGCACAAATACACACGACTACAGGTAGACGCGGAGAGCGCGCGAATGACGAGAGCAAAACGGTTTTCGTATTATCGTAATATTATTATTATTATTATTATTATTATTATATCGCGTCGGACGGCTGCCGCTCAAACGTACCCTGGGGACGCGAAGAAGTGCGTGTTATGCGGCTGTGGCGGCAACCGTGACGTTAAGGCGGGCTGACTGTTTGTTTGGGGAGCTGCCGAGGCGTGGAAAATATGCGTTCCCGCCCGTCCTGCGTACACTTATCCTCACCGTCGCCACGGCGGAAAAGCGGCGGTGGCCGTGGCGGCGTACTGCGCGCGCCCTGCTCTCGTCACTCGCTGCAGTTCTGCCGCGGCGGTGTACGCGGTATAGCGTCATCATCATTGTCGTGACTCGACCGCTTCGCATTTTCGGGTCCGCAAAGATTAAAATATGCGTTAATAATACAAGGTGGTGTCTCGACAATTTTTTTTGAAACTTTTTTTTATTATGAATAATTTAAAACAAAATTAACACTACAATATTTTTACAAATTAAAATAATGTTAACTATTTTTTATACGCATGATTTTTAATCATTTATCATTACTTTTGACTCGATATTCCCAAAGAGAACGTATTTTTTTTTGAAATGCTTCGTGTTTTACATTTTTGTTATCGATCAATAGCAATTAGGCTAATAAGAGCTATTTAAACATTTAAAGTTTAGACAAGTGAAGTAGTGGAAGTTTTTTTTTTTTAGAGGTAGCCTCTGCTTGCACGCACTCGTGCTTGAGGGGGAGGGGGCGCAACATAATTTTTCATATTATTCATTCTAGAAATCTATGGATCCCCCACTGAACCGGTGGTTTCTGTTCACGAATTACCAATAAAATATCGAGAAATTAATTTATCGCACAGAAATAAAATCGCCAGTAGCTATATTATATCAAATATAAACTTTGATTACAAAATTATTCGATTCAATTATTTTGATCGTTGACCATGTTATGCAATAATATTGTACGATTCCAAAATTGTAATAAAATTTATAATAATTTATAACAAATCTTGAGATATATATTTTGTAATAAATATAGTACTAGCGATATTTTATCTATGAGATATTTTTCTGCGATACAATTTTTTTGTAATACTTTGATTTGACGAAAATATTCTAGCACTTAACGATTTTATAGTCACGCAATACATTACTGGCAATATTTTGTCACCGAACCCGTGTTATTTGGGGCCCATTAAGAGTTTTGCACAAACTGCAGTAAAATATTAACATAATATGTTAATATTTTACTGCAGTTAGTTTATTAACAGTATATTATACTGTTAATAATAAAAAAAAAAAAAACTTAACTGTTAACAGACATTACATTATAATATAAAGAAACACTTAAACGTGATTTTTTTTCTATTATTATTATTTTGTGCAAGATAGGTACGGGTTAACAACTATTAAATTGTTAAAAATCTTTATTTTGTTGTTTCTGCAACCGAAACAATATAGACAAATTACATTTTAAAAGAACATCTATTATTCGATTTAATGTTTAATCGCGAGTTAAGATAATAGGGTATTATTTCTATTACTTTATATTGGGGTGACAATAATTGTCAAGTAATACGTTAGAACTATTATCGAATTGTAATAATAATGCGTTTATCATAAACGGTTTAGTAATAAATAGTTTCAACGATATAGATAAACGACACAGATTTAATATTAATCGAATAGAATTCTTGATACGATTTCATGAAGTACAGAACGTACGACATCTACGATATGATTTTTGTCTGTGTTCGGGCCACGTCCGGTCGAGAAGAGATAGATCCAGATATTATATCAACTATTTCTTATTTACTTTTAAAGTCTACTTGCAGTTTTGGTATGTTAATATGGAAACAAAAAACCAATTTTTCTGATTTATTTAAAAAGTGTCTATATCAAAAACGATGAAAGATAATTCTCCACAATATTAACAAACAAAAATTATTTACATAATTGTTGAACCTGAAAGTGGTGACATAAATCGTGACACTAAGATAAATACTAGTACATAAATGGTACACCTACATCGGAGTCAATGGTCATTATTATAATAGTTTTTAAGACATTATCTAGAATATACGTCAGCTAATTTTAATGATAATCCATTTTCATTTTTATAAATGTATAATACAAATTATATTACGTCGAACATAGTTAGCCGGTAAATTAAATTAAAATTGTAAAATGTTTTAAATGATTACTAAATGGTAATTCTTGTGTACACAAAGGGTTGCAGTTCAAAATCACACGAGGAAATTCGCTATTATGCTGTAGTGTACTTGATTTTTATTCTTTTGTTTGTTTTTTTTTTCTTTGGTAAATACGCGGCGTCGTGTGTGTGTGTGTGTGTGTAAAACACACGATCGGCGACGACGACGACGTGTTGTTGACATTGATTGGGAGAGGCGCGATCCGGTGATGCGTAAGAAATCTGATTTGGGTCTCCCTTTCTCCTGTTGTTGCAGCCGAGGCCGCGGTCACACCCACGCACACGCCAAACTCGCTCTCGAAAAGCAATACGTATACGACAAAAAAAAAATAACAGCATTTTACTCTGTGGCATTCACAGGTGAACGCAAGCAACGTTTGTTCCGAATGTAATGTGTGTATGGTTTAAAAAAGTGAAATAGTTACAATATTATGATATTATAAATAATAATTCGTAGATAATAATAAATTATATTATGTTCTATGATCGAAGACGAGATTACTGTGAAATCATTTTAAAAAAAATATCATATCAATCGGAAATTACCTAGGTACATACCTACAATTTTTCTTAAGTGCGAGTATAATAATTTTCTACAACAGTCTATTACATTCATTATTATATTATCTAGTTAAAATGATTGTGTAATATAAACTCACGCTCGGTATGTTGTCGTTAGAGCAGACGCCTTCTTGGAGCAATCGATCGCGTATTTCCCATGCAAATATCGACGGACATTCGCGTTTGTATTGAGATATTTTTGACACCACTTCGGCAGTCGCCACCCTTGGCTTAGAACCGCCAATCGCTCTAGGTCTGATAGAACCGGTCTCGTAATACCTGTAGATTTTTTTCCGATCATGTACATGCCACACGGTGATAATATTATATCTTAATTTATTGTATAAAAGCTACATGAAGCAAAAGAGTAAATATAATATTATAATATCATTTGTTTTGCAAACGATAGCTTTAGATTTTTTTTTGTTTTTATATTAGGTATTGTCAAAAAGTTTATTTTTAGTTTACTACAATAATCACGAATAAAACACGAAAAAAAATATTCAGTACGTATAGTGACACTTATAGTTATTATAAAATTATAGTTCGTTAGGTGTCGTAACGTGTTCTTAGAAAAATTAAATTTATTAGCCTACAACATTATGTCAACGTTGGATTTACAACGTCACATGAATATTTGCATAAACAAAATAGGTACTAAAAATTGTCAAGTTACTATCAAGGACTTACATACTTATGTAAAAGATAAAATATTCTTATGTATGGCTTTTGTAACTTTATTTGTGTAACTTATCTTTGAACTTTCAGGAACTCTAATCTATATCGATATACACAAATTATAATGTCGCAACATAATTTTTTCTAACATCATAAAAATTGGGATGATATGTTTTAGGTTTAACTTAATATATTATTTATTTTTTTAGTATACATAAAAACTAAAAAGTGTAAAATACTAGCCTTCCTAAGATCTTTGACACGCAACCATTGGATACTTGTAATATTCGTGATATATCACACGGCCTGGCTCCGGAATGGGCTAGCTCGACAATTTTTTGCCTTGTCGAGTCTGGTAACGGTCTACCACCAACGAACACTCCACCGAGTTGATTGACGCCACTGTGCCCTAAAAGAAAAATACCAAAACCAAATGTAAATTTCGTATTTTTACAAGAACAACAGTATACGCTCAGCTCTACCATAGGTAAACAGTTGGCAACACTGTAATATTTTTCTAAAAATATTATCCAGAATAAAAAATATAGCAGAAGTGACTTTTTTTTTTTTTTTTTTGCATATGGCGAGAAGTGACTTTATTAATTATTACTATTGTTATAACTTCATAGTGATACATAATTTTGAATCCAGTATGAATATAATAATAGTCACAATG
Organism: Stegophylla sp. TES_Ste_2020; assembly: GCA_025469315.1. Lineage (NCBI taxonomy): Eukaryota > Metazoa > Arthropoda > Insecta > Hemiptera > Aphididae > Stegophylla > Stegophylla sp. TES_Ste_2020. Next base: position 36,286 of record JAIPRM010000212.1, on the reverse strand, counting down.
AGTATATAATAAATATGCTGTTCAACAGAAAGTCGACTTATCACTTCTGTACAATTTTTATTCTGTTCGCTTATATTATTATCCAATAATTATTATTATTGTGTGTGTTAATTATTTTATTCGTACCCAGGTCTAATTCGCGTGTTGCAATAATCCTACCATCGTAATCAGCAGTGTTACCAACTGAAATCAAAGAAAATCATAATAATATAAGAGTTATATGGAACCATAAAAACAATGAGTTACTCGTACACAAGGGAACGTGTAATTCTTGGGCAACACAATCTTATTATGACTTTAATAATATAACACAATATTGTATGTATTGTATTGTACACATTAAGCCACGAACCCCTGATTAAAATTAAAATTGGTCCGCGGACCAATTAACATCATGCTTTATGGAAGTCCTTCACTTTCTGGGCACGAAATGTACTTTTTAATTTTATACGAACGTGAAAACGGAAAGACAAAAATAATGTTCTGTAATAAATTGTATACCTTTTATTTTACTGTGAGCTTTAGGCTCGAATTATGGACCAACAAATAACATGAGTATAAAATAAATATAGGTATAAAAGGCAAAACACCTTATGAGGATCATTACCGTAGACTACTCTACTTGTATATGTATGTCTACGTACAAATCAACAAGTGATTCCGATTTCCGTTCCAAAGACGTTTGCAACAAACAGGTAAATATAATAACATCCGTTTAGTGGTGATCTCCCCCCCCCTGTCTCTCTTATCATATTAATTGGACGAAAACCACTCGGATTTGTTTTATTTCTCGCCCTCGGCCACTGTTGCGCGCGCGATAGACGTTTACGCAGCGATTAAACGCCACGCCGGAAACATCGTGTAATCGGTCCCGACGGACAAGAGGGTCAAACAGATCATTACGACGCGGTTTACATGTGTACAGTCCGCCCCGGCGAAAACGCTTGACCGTACCGCAGAGCGATGACGGCCCTCGTGGCGGTGGAGAATGTTTTTTTTTTTTCGTACCCGTGTCCGGACATCCGTTCATCCAACCCCGTCCATGGTCGCTCTCTACTGCAACGTCATTTATTAATAACGCCCGTGATAAAAAAAAAAAAAACCCAACAGAATAATAATGATAATAAAACATGTTTTGACACATCCATTACGTTGACGTTGATTACACTATGTATATATATATATATATATATATATATATATTGTGGTATATGTATGTAATAAAATGTATAATTATAATATTTTGTGATGTTTCTATATTGTGTCCATACGAGGGACATATACGCGGGTGAATCCATTGACTTTAAACGCGTATAAACAAATAATATAATACACGTGTAGTATTATATTATTATAATAATATGAATGACGCATAATTTATTTTTAATCGAGAATAATTTGAATTTACCTAAAATGTTTAGCTACCAACTACGCTGATCATATTATATAGAAATATTAAGAAAATTGCTATTATGAATAAAATTAAAAATATAAAACAAAACATTTTATATGAGTAACCGAGGTTTTAAAAACAATTTTAGTTTTGACAAAGAGTCAAACAAATTATATTATTTAACATTTTAGTCGGAAAACAAAATAATGTACAAGTATTTCTAACTAATTCACCTAATTAAAGATGAAGAAATTATATTTATATATACTTAATTAGTACTAACCTACATTGATAGTTGAGCACTTATTACATACAGTTTATTGTAAGTTTTTCCTAATATAATTTTAAATTTTAGAAATTATGATATGAAAATGTTATGCAATTTTCCTTATGTGTTTGTCTAAAAGCCCTTAAAAACCGTTATTTTATATATATATAATCGTTTTAAGTTAGAATTTGTATGATTTTTCACCTAAAGTTACCTCAAATGTTTTTTCTACCCGTGGTTAAACCAATATGGACTATTATATTATTAAACCTTTAAATTTGTTCATTATAAAACTGGTAATAATGTTTACACTGAAGTTCCATTGTGAATCATTTTAACAAATAAATTATTGTTTCATTAAAATTCAACACACCCGTCATGAGTATCCTATCCGAAGAGCGATTTCTGTTAGATGACCGAAATTTTATGATTAAGAGTATTTTTTCAGCACATCGGAAAAATTATCGAAGTAAATTGACATTTTCGAAGTAGTCATATGACGTCATACGTAAAGCTACTAAATCAGTAGTTTAAAACGACATAAATACATTTTTAATTGATTAGTTGTATCCAAAGTGTAATCGAAAAATTAAAATTCTTAATACAGCTGTACACCGAGGTAAATAATAATATGGATACGCGTACGACGGCATACAGACATACGTAAAATGTTGTTTATTCGTGATGACATTTTTTTTTTTTTTTTGATTTACTTTTCTGACTCTGAATAGATATATTACGTAAGACTGCAGTTATAGTAATTAATATCAGAGACAGCTTATATACTCGTAGCTTGTATAACAGTTATTTTTTTTATCCGTGCGTCGGCGGCATCATCTGACCGTATCTTGTGGCCGAAATAAACATCACTTCAAACAAACTCGACCGCATTGTGCCGCTGCCGCTGCCACAGCCGCGCGTGATTCTGTTATATTCACGTTTGACCGAACAATATGACGCGATGAATTGTCATCGCAGCGGCCGGGCACGGCACACAAGGGTCGTCGTCACAATAATCTCTTACGCCCTACGCGTGTGGGTCAGGAGGCCTCAATCGCTTTTGGCAACCGTAACACGTTATTTATCGCGAAACACGACGGTGTTGGTGGCGATCGCATTGATACGTCCACTTTATATAGTAGAGGTATATGTGCGTATTATTATAACGAAATGCAACCTGGGCCGAGACCGATGTGAATTTAACGAACAGGTGCGCGACCGGGTATTTGGTCCGCGTTGTACTACCGTCACTCGGCACGTCAGTGTTTTATATAATATAATATTATATACAGTTGTAGCGACCGACAGATTAACGCCCCCGCGAGATCGTCATTCATATAATATTATATTATATTATATGTACAGCACTACCCTTTCTGCAGTGCACGAGTATAATAATCGTTCCGCAAACGTATATTATAGATTTTTATAGAGGTCGTCAATCCGTATTGGGTGCACAATAGTTTCGTTTAGATACAGCTGTGTCGAGTGTAGTACTTGGGCGCAATTAGAGGGGGACTTGTGGATGTTAAGCCCCCTCAAAATTACTCACTCATAGCCCCCCTCACAGAAATTTTGAGAATTACTTAAGGACAATGCCTTTTTGGAGGCTAAATCAATCATATAATACATATTAGCCCCCCCAAAAACATTTTCCAAGTTGCGCCAATGGTGTAGTACGGGAATAAGTATAAGTCTTGTGTGTACCTATGTGTAGCGAGTATAGCGTTAATAAAATTGTGTGTATAGGAATTACTACGTGCTTAATTGTTGTTGTCGTATTTATTAAACTGAATAATATCTCAGTAATTGCATGCATACCGGAGTCATTACATATTATTATTATTAGAAGTACTACTTGTTGCCAATACCTTTATATACGACAGAACAGTGTTGTGTCCCATTTGTCCTGGGCACATGTGACTTAGGAGCCGAATACCGACCGAATTTAACTGATATATTATTAGAATTAGGTATTATTTTTAATACTTAGGTATTTTCTTTATAATATTGAACACAAAGTATTAAATTTGATAAAGTTTTTTTTTTCTACCACAATATATTGTACAATTTAGTTAAATTTGTCAACATTATAGGCCTTAAATTAATTTTATCTCATTCTGTTCATTACAAGTGTCCACATTTAATTTGCGGGAACACGTCCCTGCACAATTTCTAGGACGTGTTCATCATTTTCGATGGATATTCGTTTTCGATTGCACAAAAGTTTTATAATTTTTCAAAGACAATCAAATATTTCAACTAATCGTGTCGTATAACTAGATTGAACTGTTCTATATACATAAATACATCATATATTTATTTATACATATCACTTTATCGCGTTCATCAATATAAGTACGTCATACATAGATCGAGTTATCTGGTTAAATCGATATCATGCCGTTTTGATGATATTTTTTTTTTTGTACCTATATATAGGTACCTATTTGTTTTTTATCGACTGCCGAAGATCAGTGTAAATATTTTATATCTCATGAAAAATAAATAAATAAATTCAGCCTTGATTTTTTATTACTTAGACTCGCTTGTTATTCAGTATAGATATTACGTGAGATCTTAACTGTATAACATTATAATATATGTAGTTTATACCACAACTCGATATTGAATTACATATTTTTTATACTGAGGTTGGGCATTTCGTTTCCACGTGTGAGTAATACTTCTACTTCGGTAAAAACTCGAAAACAGAAACATAGATACATTTGTGAAATTTTCTTGGAAAATGCTTCACCAGAGTGAGTATTGTTTATTGTAAATACAAAGAAGTGATCATTCATTCCAGTATAGAGTTAATTTATTTAAACTATATTTGTAATAATAACATGAAATGATATAATTTCTTGGTTTTTATTGCTTGTTATATAATATATGGCAACGATCATAATATTATGTATAATACATCATCATTGAAGTATATAAAACGTTTAGTTAGGGAGGACTTTATTTATATACATATGATAATCCATAACAAATTGATAAAACTTTTCAAATGTATTGAGTTTTGGTGCTGTAATATTATTAGTATCAATAATAGACTACGCGTACTACTACATATTAACAATTAAAAAGTTGGCTTATTATTTATATACTACGCTATGGACGTTGTGAAATAATCCATATTTGGTCCAAATCAATCGATTAGCGTACTCTTGAATGGACATCGCATGAGCCACGCTGGTACCTGTCAAAACATTGTCTGAACAATAATTACACGAGATGTTATGTAAAATGGCGGCTTACACGGTTCTTTAAAAAAAAAAAAAAAAAGACCCGGCAACAAAACCTGACGGATTATAGGTGGATTACAAATTTGTTAACACAATCCGGCGGTACACAAAAACATCTATTCACCAGGCCATTTTATTATTATATTATTACACGCTGTATATGCTCTGTATAATAACCATTGTCAAATATACCGTCCGCACATTATTATTATGTATATTTCTTTTCCTCTCTTGTATATTATATATTTTTCCAGAATTCGGACAACCAATAGCTCTTGTTCGCATTGTATTGTACAAGTTTTGTATAAAGCGATAACAATAATAATAATAATTCTATACGAACTAGGTAGTTGTGTTGTATATCTGTGCGGCATTTGCCCATATACGCAGATTCGAATTGATGTTTCAATATAAAATACTATCAAAAATTGCTATATATCGCGGGAGTCGTGGGATCACTACCGATTTAATTGTTCCCTTTTATTGTGCAAAAATATAATCGTAAAATTTTTCTCATTGTCACTTAACTCTGGGGGTTCACGTTTATTATGTCCATATTCTCATTCATAATTTTTGTGAGTCTTCAAAAATATTTGAATCGTGTATATTAAGAATTATTACTTTGAGAATAAATTGTATTATTTCATTACGCATTCCTTATGGATATAGATAAAATGTAAAATTTTTAACTATTTAAATTAAAACATAAAAAACAGTCTTTGGGTATTTGTCGTTAAATAGTTTATAATACTTTTGAATAATCAAAAGCACAAAACATTCAGAAATAATTGCGAGTTTATATCGTAGAAGCAGAGAGATTTTCATTTTTTTTTAAATTTAAAATAAAATCTGTCTATAAAACACGGTACCTATGATAATTTAACCATAATGTTTTATTATAAAACGTACGAAATTCGGAAAAATTATTACATTATTTTGTAAGAGTGATATCATTTTAAAAAGCAGTATATTATACAGCATATACAGCTGATATCAAATTTTATCTACGTTTTATAAATTTTATAAATTATGGCTGTCACGCTTGAAATTATTATAACAGAAAACATTAGTCTTCCATTCAATAATAGAAATATTATATCTATTATAATAATATAGTTAATAAATGTACATAATCTGTAACAATCACTGCATAATAGTATTTATAATGTGGTATAGACATATGCTCGAATTTAATTATCCTTAATATTATTTATTATGATTTAAATTTAAAATTAAAACAAATCAATAATTATTATTTTTTGAAGTTTTAATAGGCATTTCATTTAAATAAATATTTTATCATTTTTATTAAAACATTAAAACCTTCTTATTCAGAATCCAATTAGATATAAAGTTGCATTTTAATATACGTATATACATTTATTCACTTTATTCGTATACAGTAATATTAACGTACGATAGAAATATTACGCGTTGGAAATGACTGCTGAAGTATTTGAAAAATGGCACTTGAAAAAAAATAAGATAAGAAATATTTATAAAAATCAGAAAATCGTTTCTTTTAGGCATGCTACTATTACTAGCAGTGCTCAGTGCTTACGTACATAATATATTTTATTTTTCTCGGAATTTTCTTGGCTGTTCGAATTATAGGCGAGACGATGGTGTAAAAGAAAAAAGGCACTTGGAGCTTTTCCGGCCAACGACTTTGCTTACCCCTGCTCTTCCGCCATTTACGCATTTTTATAACCTCCTACCCCATTTCCCGAACAGCCCTTGGCGTTCTGAAATTTCCAGGACCTCTTATGTCATACCCACCTCGCTTCCCTCCACCAACCATCCACGGGGTTTTTTGGGGTGACAAGACACCCGCCGTTGCCTGTAGATGAGGGGGAGAGCAGTTAATTCTGCGTGTCATTTGCACGCCGTGCGCAATATCTTAAAGGGGAAACCCCTCCTGGTGTGGCCCAAAATCAAATATATATATATATATATATATATGTATAATTTGATCTACTATGTCTTGGCAAAAAGAAAAAAAAAAGGAAGTACAGAAAACTCCTCCCCGAAAAAATTTTTACATCAAAAACACTCTCTGGTCGATATGATCCGGATAGCTGTTTATTGCCCTACAATTGCGGGCAAGTTGTTTGTGGTTTTAAATTGTATTATTTTATTCTCATGGATAACATAAGTCGTTATTCAAGTGAAAATAGTTATAAGAACCGGAAATTAATTAAACTTTGCTTGACATTTATACTACCTATAATGTTATTTTTTTCATTTAAAAGTTTTTTATTAATTATATGAAAAAATAAATGAATATAATAGGTATTTGATGATGTGATTTTTTTTTCAATTATATTACTAACAAATACCTGTATTAATATTAACTGAATCTCTTGAAATAGTTTAATCAATTTATATAATTAAATGCGGCTAAAATAAACACGCAAATACATTTAATGTGTAACCTTGATATTTTATGACGGGGAAACATTTGAATAATTTTCGTAAAATACACGTTTATTTCTACGTTTCAAAATACATATATTTATTTATGTAAGTAAAATAAATCTCAAGGTTTTTTCTTTGTTCTTTAAAATGAAAATAATCGTATTATTACTTCGTTTCATATACCTATGTATACAATAAAATGTGTTCAACAGATTTTCTTGTTAAAAATTAAAATAAATAATTCAACGAAGTAACAATTTAGGCAAACAGAATAATTTAATTTGAAAACAATGTTGTTTGTATTTTAACGTAATTGCTGACTTGTGAGTTTATTTAAAATTATAAATCAACATTAGGTATTTCTTCAATAATATAACTACATTATTGTATTTTACGTTATGATTATTTAACTTCGATCAAATTAATAACTAATTCGTATTACCTTCTCGCTTTTGAATACTATAACAACTATATAATCTGAACTCGCAAAAATTTATATATTTAATAATAAAAAAAAAAACCGTTAAGAAATATTTATTTTGTTTATTTTACTGAGTTAAATAAAATACGCAGACAGTAGACATTACTCAGTGGAGCTTTTGGGAGCACATAATAGTTGTACAATAGGCAATATTGACAAATTTCAATTTTAAAATTATGTATTAATTAGAAAAAAAATACTATACGAATATAAGTATACCTGTATACGTATAGCTGTTCAGAACAAAAATAGAAATCCTCAAGTTGATGTGTAAAGTCAATAAGTTTAGATGGACGAGTGATAGATCCTGAGTTAAATTCAATAATAGATAATTATTTTAACTGCAGAAACTTTAGCTCTTGAGTTAATTTAATTTTTATATTGATACCTACGGATTCAATGTTTACTACAGTGGACATCGTTTTCTTATATCCCCGCTATAAATTTTGTGTTATTTAGAAATATATATTTGACAGTTTTCATCAGATAATATGTGCAATAACGTCTGGAATATCTACGAATTTAAATAAGAAATAATGCCCATTTAAATGATGAAATCAATTGGCCTTCTATATATTGTTTTTTCAACTCAAAGTGGCGCATACATTATTGTTAATGAAATAAATAAAATAAACTAGACATTTTTCTGTCGATTATTAGAGAACTGTTTAAAAGACCTATATATTGTTTATATATATATAGGCCGCATGTATACATGCGTTTGCTGCTCTGCGACAAGAAGGCAAATAAAAGAACTCAAGTGAAGATATCGAAGACAAAACCCAATCGAATCAGTTATTTAGTTTTTTTTTCTGTTTAAAATTGCTTTATGTGTGTATATGATACGGGGTGATTTTTTAAGCATGCTCACCCCCTTTTCTGTCCGTAAAAATGTAAAAATTTGGATTTTTTTTTCGGAATGTTCAAGTCACTATAAAAACTATATTTTCCATAACCTTTTTTTCTCACGTCACCAAGGGTTTTCCGTGGTGATACAAACTTTTTTTTAAATGGCACCCTCCTATTTTAATTACGGAATTTTATTCATGTCATCTGTTTGTGAATTTTGATGTATAGAAATTAAAATTCGTACGAGTAGTTTATATTTAACAACAATAATACGAATTAATTAGGTGTTAGCCGGTAAAATCATTGATTCATAATATTTACGTTGGTAACTAAAATAGGTTGTGTTCAAAATAACATTATCCTTAATACTTAAATTTTTATTAATTAAAAAACTATTAGTTCAAATTTTGAATTTAATACATCAAAATTCACAAAAAAATAATCTAAATAAAATTCCGTAGTTGAAATTGAGGAGTGCTGTTTGAAAAAAAAAATTTGTCATCACCATTGGACATTCTTAAGATGGAATGAAAAAAATCGATCATAGGAAATATAGAGTATATAGTGACTTAAACGTATTGAAAAAAAATCCAAAGACAATTTACCAGAGAAAAGCCATTAAATGTATTATAAACATAAACAGACAGTGCTTGATTCACCAATAGGTTGAGAAAGCGATAGCCTGGAGCGCCAATCGGCCAATGTTAAATTGAGGGCAGCACAAAATAATTTTTATAACGAATGTAGGACGTCTGCATAATTATACTTCAAATAAAGATAAAATTATTTTTTTTTTTACTTTTCCCATTCAGCACATAATACTATATTTTCATTATTAATTTTATATGGAATATGAAGAAAAAAAAAGCCGGACATACTTCGCACGATGGGTGTACTTCGCACGACGAGTGGTATTCTCTTGACGGGTGTATTAAATTTTAAAGAAACGATAAATCATTTCTTCAGTAAAACAATTCTAAACGAAGGAAGTTAATAATATAAGAAAAAAAAAAATTTTCAAAAAATTTCCAAAATTTTTTTTCACATTTTCAAAATTTTCTTGCGCCAAAATCTTTTTTATAGGATTTTCTATCTATGT